>BLKR01002844.1:0-174281 GCA_011170035.1 Teleogryllus occipitalis
CAGATGTCCCTCCAGATGTCCCTCCAGATGTCCCTCCAGATGTCCCTCCAGATGTCCCTCCAGATGTCCCTCCAGATGTCCCTCCAGATGTCCCTCCAGATGTCCCTCCAGATGTCCCTCCAGATGTCCCTCCAGATGTCCCTCCAGATGTCCCTCCAGATGTCCCTCCAGATGTCCCTCCAGATGTCCATCCAGATGTCCATCCAGATGTCCATCCAGATGTCCATCCAGATGTCCATCCAGATGTCCATCCAGATGTCCATCCAGATTCCTTGTTTCCATGTTTTGTGAGTTCCATGAGTATGACTTATTTATGCTTTATTACTTATTATTACTTATATGAGTATGACGAATTATATATGCTTATTTATATGAATGTCCCTTTAGATATGTCCCTTTTTATATGAATGTCTATAATGTAATATAGATGTCTTATCTATATGAATATGCTGATCTATATGAATATGCTTATCTATATGAATATGCTTATCTATATGAATATGCTTATCTATATGAATATGCTTATCTATATGAATATGCTTATCTATATGAATATGCTTATCTATATGAATATGCTTATCTATATGATAAAGTTTATCTATATGAATAAGTTTATCTATATGAATAAGTTTATCTATATGAATAAGTTTATCTACATGAATAAGTTTATTTATATGAATAAGTTTATTTATATGAATAAGTTTATTTATATGAATAAGTTAAGTCAATATTTATATTACTTATACATATAATTACTTATATGAATAAGTTAATTGTCAACCGCGAGTTAAGTTTAATTCTTGAAGCGTGTGGCTTTGTAATACTAATGATGTAATAATATGTATGTAT
Source organism: Teleogryllus occipitalis (assembly GCA_011170035.1). Lineage (NCBI taxonomy): Eukaryota > Metazoa > Arthropoda > Insecta > Orthoptera > Gryllidae > Teleogryllus > Teleogryllus occipitalis. Next base: position 850 of record BLKR01002844.1, read on the forward strand.
GTAATAATATGTAATATGGATGTATTAGCCTTATTATTTCATAAGGCTAATAATGTAATGTTGTAAACTTTGTCAATCTCACGCCGAGGTACAACAGTGTAAGGTGGAAATGATCAACATTGCACATATTTGCACGTATTTGTGCCAGTGACTTATGTGGTAATGAATAAACGTGTTTTGTTCTGTCTACGCAATCATTCAATTGAAGCCGGAGCAGTCCGGGAAACCTGAAATCCGTGAACTGTACAAACTGAGCCAGCAAAAGTGTAACAGACACTGCAGCGCCTCTAACCGGGAGGTCCTTGGTTCGAGTCCTGACGGCGGCAGGATTTTCGGCACTAGCTTTTCAGCTAGGTCGAATTCAGCTGCTGTCTGGAGGAGAATTCTAGTGGCCGGCTGCTCTGATCGGTAGTTTTCCGTGGTTTCTCCGATCAACACCCGAATGCCGGAGCAGTACCCTACCAAACGGGCCACGGACCGAGCGCGATCTGTCCTTCCTCTTCCTTGTCCTATCCTCTCCCCTTACCCACACACTTACACTAATATGCACTACACTACCACATACTCCGGGAGACCGGTCGGGAGTTTAGAGCTTGTCCCGGCTGGGGCGGTGCCCCGTTGGTGGGAGAGTCCTGGTTAGGGGGAAACCCCACTAGCCGACGGTAGGTCGGCGCCGGATCTCGCCATCCAGCGGGGGAAGATCACCGCCATCTCCCGATAAAACATGCACTACAGTAACGGGACTAATGACCGAAGCAGTTGACGCGCCCGGAAACACGAAAAATCTATCAATCAATCAATCATGTTACAGACAAGCACGAACAACCAAAATAAAATACAGTCCACTAATCCATCTTTATGGCAAAGCTGTCTGTACAAGCACCATATTTTTTACCGTCCTTTGATACAAACGAGGAGAAAATATAAAGAAAAAATTGGAGCCGGTTTTGAAAAGAACATTGTTTAAAAAATTGAAAATTGCCCTATTGAGTGAAAACTCAAACGTACGCGCAATCAACTCTTATATTGGAAAAATTGTTCATGACCTGAATGAATTATTCATGTTTAGGATCTATCTTTAAAGAACAATTTTCATTTAATAAAAACATCTATTTCAACATTGTTGTTATAGGAAGCCGCCGAAAAAAATGAACTTTTGCAATTTTCGAAAAATTAGGTATTTCAACAAAAATGACACCTGCACCATTTTCAATCATTCTTAACGCTATCCGAGAAGAAACTATAATAAAAAATTGGAGCCATTTTCGAGACAAGTTTCTTTTGTTGTTGCTTGTTGTAATGTTTTCGATGCTTCATGTAAAGTACCATGAAAAATCAAACTATCTGTTTGTAACTCCCAAAACGGTTCGTTCAGATCAATAATCAATATATATATATATATATATATATATATATATATATATATATATATAAATTTTGGACAAAAACAGCTGAACGGTTTACGCGCTAGCGTTGGTCACAAATGGACAGACGGACAGTGTCTACCGTCATTGTCTAGTCGACCGCCAATGTTCACAACCCTCCTCACAATGTTACATATGTCTAATATGACGATATAATGCAACTGGATGTGTAACCCCCTTCTCCAGTTGCAGTTCTGCCAGGGATCCATGCAGGAACTTGGGAATTTCACGAATGGCATCCAGATTTATTAGTGCAATCGTCACAATTTCCTAGCGGGACAGCGACATGAATATTATTATTGTTATATAGATATTATATATAGATATTGTTGTTATATGATTATTTTATTATTACTATTATCATCATCAGTTATTTTTCATGTAATACGAGAGGAAACTTACAAAAATAAACTGACATTTAAGTACAAAATAGACTATGTAATTCATTCACTTTTGTTGACATCGCCCGAAGTCATGCTCTTTCTAGCGAATTCTCTCGACATCTGCGAGCCTTTGGTATTTTCTTAGTATTGGGCCGATATCTTCACATCAACACCATTTTTATTAATTGTCGGTTACGTAGGTTGCGACCCCTCGTGAACTATGCGATCTTATTGGAGAGTTCAAGGTTATTGTTTTGTACTTTTGGCCCGAGTGATTTTGAATGTTCTATGCATGTTCTTTTTACAGAGAGCCAATCGCTCAGTTACGTCTTAAATTTGGGTGTATCTTTTCTTTCGTCTCTTATCTCTCTAATAACTCACTGTCATATTAATACACGGAAGGAGATAATTATTTTAGATTATTATTCTTACTATTCTTATTGTTATTAATTTACTTTATTTAAAACTGTTTTCACTATGTTGTCACTGCTATTGGACCAGCAAGTAGAAAAAAACTCCCAACAACAAAAAGAAAAAAAAAGTAATTCCAACAACTCAGAATATGAGACGAATGATACACACACACACACACACACACACACACACACACACACACACACGCACGTAGCATGTACATACGCACCCAGACCCACATGTTCACGGAAGCGCTTATACCAGTACATTCAGTTTCTAATCCAGTCGGTGTAATGAATTCATTGAGGAGCAGTAATCATGTGATGAGCAATAGACCAAAATGTAGTAACTTGAAACCAAAAAGTAATGCGCGTTGAAGTAGTCGTAATACAATTCTGTTTCCTGTATTAGTGAATTAAAGTTAATATTCTATGACTCAGCATTCAAAAAGATTCAAGTATACTAAAAATTCGTTTCCATCTAAAATTAATTGAATCTTGGAGCCCACATATTTTGATCCGCCGCTTGGCATTTATATTTGCATGATTAACGTCGCTGTTTGTCGGCCATTCACTCACCAGGGCGATGACGTTGAGCGTGGTGATTTGGTCGGAAAGGTCACCGGCCGACCGCTGGGCGTCGAAGAACCAATGGCGCTGACGCCAGAAGGACACGGTCGCGTTGGCGTTCCATTGCACGTCCTTCTTCTCGTGGACCTCCCTGCGCAGCGCACACGTCCTCACTATTCACATGCACGTTACTTCATGTAATTAGCGACAAAGACATTCAACCATTCAAACGCTCAATATTTTTATCACTGGTCATTTCAGAAGTACTCGGGAAATTACCAATATCTGAGAATTTAAAAGACACTAGAGGTATTTAATAGATTTTTTTTCAGGAATGAAAGTAAATTTATATTTTGTAATACATTTTGACAGCAGTAAAACACCAATGGACCATTACATTAGATCCGCCCTTAACCCGTCGAATCGCGTGCATTCGGCCTGTCATCGATTCGCTGATGTTGAGAATGATACCATGAGGTAGCTGAGACCAGAAGAGTTAACATCATGGCATGGCATGGCATGGCATGGATGGTAAATTTCTTGTACCTTTCATTCTGTTCCTTTCGGATGTTATTCGTTTCAATAATGTTTAAACATCCCTAAGTTCCCTGCAACTTTCATTGTCGGCAAGTCCAACGAAAATTGCAGGCTGAATATCTAAAATATATTTTTCAAAGAAAGGGGCGCTTATATGCGAGAAAATACCCTAAATACTGATATTTTGTCCATTGTGTTTGTAGAGATTTCTTTTAGAGTTGCAATGCGCCATCCTGACCTCAACTTCTTGATGCTTTTACGTAATTCTGTGCCGTGGAGAGGCCGCGTTCAATAGAAATCCGGAGCGCCTTACGTAATGCTGCATGATCCCGGCCCTCCTGGGAGATTGAGGGAGCGACAAACCGGCCAACGTTGTCGTGTTAACCCTTTTGCATTTCTAGTACCAAAGTCCGATCAGCAGGTAAATAATTCTGGGGATTAGAGCACACTCAATTTAAATTCAGCCGTTCTCTAAAATGGAATCAATAAGTCAGCAACAAATAATAATAAATTAGTTAATGTTCCTTTCTGCTGATCCTGGTTTTGATGTTGGTAGATGGCTATTTGATACAGGTTCGGACCAAACAGGATAGATCCATAGATACATAAATAGCATATCAGGAAATTTGTTGTATATAAAATTTACATCTCAACGTTTCGCACACTTAGCGTGTGCCTTTCAAAAGCACTAAAGATAATAAAACAGGGTTGACAATAGCATTGACAATGCAGTCTGTATAGACAATACAGGCAGTAGTGTAGTGGCGGTCTCGGGTCAGAGGAATGCGGATTCGACTCCCGCCTCGGGCACGGTTGTGTTGTGTGCGTCTCATTCATCATTGATCGTCCACCATCATCAACATAACTTCACCCCATCCCCCAAGGCAAAGACGCACCGAATAAGAGAACATCGTCGTGACATCAGGTATGAGAAATTGCAGATTAACAAGGCTAATATTAGCGTTTTCAGTCAAAATCTACACTTTTTCATTGTATTTGAATTTTTTCCCAGTTGGGCATATAACAAAATCATTGTAACTTCTCTCACTGTCAGACGTGGACGCGTCTTCCATTCGTTGCACTGAAACCCACCCTAGTGCAGGGCAAAAACGTCATCACTCCACAACAGTGCTGCCCCACACGCGTGAAGGGCAGCTACGAATGAAACGGATTCCGGAACCGAGTCAGTGCGTGTGCGCTACGCAGTGAGATTATAGGTAGTCGTTTTTGGTCTGTCACACTGATGGAACTCGAAAAATAATAATTTTGAATTCTGATCATTGTTATAATTTTTATGAAGTCTTTTGGTAATTCTTACTTCTTAATTCATAAATTATTAACGTGTGATTTCTTTATATAAAAACTAGGAAAACTTCAAATGCGTATGTGTCGAAATTTCCTTTTTTCATAATTTGCCAGTGATCGAAATAGTATACAAGATTTTGAACCAAAAGGCTTCTGCAGAATTGTTTGGTTATTGAAAAAACCATAAAAATATTGAGCATTTCATATTACATATTCAGCATTTCAGCTGGTATATGTATGGGCGTGCGAGGAACATTTCTTGGCAGATATATTTGAATGATTTTGTAAGGGTCACTATTTTTATTTTCACTTTATTGGCGCTTCGAAATTGAGATATACCTACACTTTGGTTTCTAAATAGCACTGGATTTGTTAACATGAAGTTATTCAAGGTTAAATTTTAGGAAAACACAAACTGATTTTCCAAACTTCGCGAGTCACAAAAATTATTTTAAGACATTTCTTGCAAAACCTAAGACACTTCATCATTCAGTATACTAAGCTGACAGTAGATCCATAATTGCCTTCATTACCACGAATCAAATCAGAATGGATAGTTTCCGTACTAACCTCACAATGGTCCGGTGCTGGGTGCTGAAGCGATCCGTCAGTGTGGTTTGGGCGCCGAGAGTGCACCACTGGTTCCGTATGATTCTAGGGCTGGAACATGCTTCTTTGCACTGGTGCAATTTTCCACGTTGCACATGGCGCTTCTTTTGCAATTTTCCACGTTTTTGATGTGTTTGAGATTCAACCAAAGTGTAGCTTATTATTTGCCCACAAATAGTGTTAATTTAAAAGAGAATATAAACTCCGTTACTATTTAACAAGTGCTCGAGTTTTCCTTGTATCCATCTCGTAAAATGTACCCACAACCCTCTATTGCAGTGTAAACAGATTTACGACAGCACTTTCTCGTGACATATCAGACATATCACATGTCGTGTAAGAACTATTGTTTACTAGTCATCTAACTTAATACCTCCAACTCTTAAGAACCCAGGTAGGTTGGTGACAAAGGGGACAAGCATTAAGAAGGTTTACTTAAGAGATTTTGTTAACTCGTCTTTATTGGTTAATTGAATTCGGTTGCACAAAAAGATTGCCCCGTATTCTCCTTCGTCTGTAAGCCTAATTGTAAGTCCTTATTTGTACGTATATTTTGATTTTGAGCGATTTGTGAGTGTTATTGATATTTTAGGAGATCAAAAATTCATCGGCACGTCTGCATATGATGAGAGAGTGAGGAGAAAATCTTTATTCAGTACTTCTCGTGGTTAATATTGTCACGAAAGTGGTTTGAACTTTTCGATGAGTTATATATTACAATGTGAAGTAGAAATGCCACAAATCCAAAACATTCTGGCAGCCCTGTCGATCACCCGCGGAACTGCTAACGAGACCTGCTTGCTAGTCGGGGCTTTTGGCTTTGGAGCCGGCTGTCGGCTCGCGGCTTCTGGCATTAGCATCATCCGCCATTGGGCTCGTTAAGCCCTCGTTAACCCTGTTGCTTCCGCGCGGCGCACAGCGCGCGGCGCCCGCGATTGGGACGGCTCCCGGCCGGATTCGACCGCTCGGCTTGGGAACTTGGCTGCGCTTGGGACCCTGTCCAGCCTTCACGAAACGCACCATCAACATCAACATCGACAACATATCTGACCAGAGATAGGACTGAATTGAACGTCTCCCTCCACATTGTTCTGTATTGTGCGAATACTCCAAGGCACTTTTCTACAATAGACATTCCAATATTCCCTATTTCAAGCGCCTTCTAATTTTCGTTCAGTTTATATTTTCATTAAATTTTGATCGTCTTCTAAAGTGTGTCCCGAAATGAGAAAGATTTTTTTTTATCACGGACGTAATTAATATGAACACATGTTAAATTCTTTATTTGTTCAACTTCACTGTTCCTGTACAACAAAGGCACAATGGCGTACGCTGCACTAGAGCTGTGAAATAATTACATCATTGCAAACAAGCATAGAACTTCTGTACATAATTAGCGAGTCAAATACGCCTATCACATTGTTTACGATGGAAATCAATTCCTGACCGCTATGAATGAACCGTGGGAGTACGCTAATTTAAAGCGGCGTGGAGATGACGCGTTGGCTCTATTTAGGCTGCCCCCACAGAATCGGTGATCATTGAAATGAAATGATTAATGAAATGTTGCAATGAAATGACAGGGAGCAACGCGCTTTCTTCAACAAATTCGCAGCGGTGAAAAATGAGCGGACTGACCTGTCCACAGCACATACTACTACTTCCCAGTAATACTATTATTTCCAATAATGAACATTTAATATTTATCAGAAAACTCTTCCTGTTGTGCGCGAAAGAATAATCTTGCCAATTATTTTCATTTCTTAGAAAAATAAATGTTCAAATTTAGACGTAAATCAATGCAACATTTATTATTACTATTATTATTATATTATTATAATATTATTATTATTATAATATTATTATTATATTATTATTATAATATTATTATTATATTATTATTATAATATTATTATTATATTATTATTATTATTATTATTATATTATTATTATTATTATTATTATTATTATTATTATTATTATTATTATTATTATTATTATTATTATTATTAAAACATCACCGTCGTATGGAATAACTTCCCAAGAGGGCTAGTCCCCCTGTCAAGTTCGTGACGTTCGTGACCAAGGTTCTTGCACGGAACGGAACGGGACGGAACGGGACGGAACGGGACGGAACGGGACGGAACGGGACGGAACGGGACGGAACGGGACGGAACGGGACGGAACGGGACGGAACGGGACGGAACGGGACGGAACGGGACGGAACGGGACGGAACGGGACGGGACGGGACGGAACGGGACGGAACGGGACGGAACGGGACGGAACGGGACGGAACGGGACGGAACGGGACGGAACGGGACGGAACGGGACGGAACGGGACGGAACCCCTCACCGGAACACGTAGGGGCCGCACTCCTGGAGGTGTGGCCGGGAGCCCGGCGTGTGCAGCTCCTCGGGATTGGTCCAGTTGAAGAAGAAGAACTCGATGAAGATGGGCACGGGGGGCTCCTTCCACATGCGGAAGGCGGTGGACGTCTCGCTCAGCGTCAGCTCCTGCGCACACGGCAGCACCCAAAGAACAAACTCGATCAAACCATATTCAAAATTAAAGTCTGATTTGAGGCTAAGTATGCGGTTCATTCCTGAATTTCGGGTTTTTGGAGATTTCCCTAAATCGTGAGCCCTGCTAGCTAGCTAGCATCCGGGCTCAAAAATTGAGGCGGTTGGGAGTATACATAGTGAATCAGCGGTTGGGAATATACATAGTGAATCAGTTGCTGTTCAATCGTCGTGGTTGACGGACGTGTTTTTCGTTGCGCTCATGCGGATTAGTTGTAGTACAAGGAAATGACGTGCGGCCTGGAGCATTACCGATTGGCGGTCGGGCGGCGGGCGCAGAGGCAGGCTTCCCTTACCTGTCTCTGGTACGCACGACCCGTCCGTGGACGTTCACCTTCTGGGGGTGCTGGCGATCCTGCTTTTTATCGGTGGCGTCGAGGCAAATACGACGCCAGCTCGCAGCGCCGACTCCGGCAAAGGGGTGCTCGGAAAAACCAAAGGTGAAAAATGCAAAAGTGGCGTGGTAAATGGTCTTCAGCGTTCGCTGACGGCTGGGTGTGCAAGATGTGCGTCGAGACTGGTGTAAGGACGAAATTGCAGGCTCAGGAAGAAGTGATTAGGAAGCTTAGAGAAAACCTCCGTGCGAAAGGAAATCTGAAGTTTGCAAGAAAAAATACGAGACCAGCGTGAATGCGAGAGCAGAACGAATGCTGCGATCGCGAAGCAAGGACACGACGCGGTTTTTCCGGCAAAGCAAAGGTCCTTGGAGACCATGTTATGTCGAAGAGTGGGCGTGTGTCGTAGGTAATCTACGTCCATCCTAGCTCACAAACTAGAATTTTCGACACCAGCTTGTTAGCTATGTCTAATTCAGTCGCTGTCTGGAGGAGAATTCTAGTGGCCGGCTTCTCTGATGGGTAGTTTTTCGTGGTTTCTCCGATCAACACCAGGCGAATGCCGGATCAGTACCATAACAAAGGGGCCACGGACCGCGCGCGATCTTTCCTTCCCATTCCTTGTCCTATCCTCACCGCTTACACACACTTACACTAACATACACCACACTAACACGCGCGGGGAGACCGGTCGGAGACTTAGAGCTAGTCACGGCTGGGGCGGTACCCCAGCTGGTGAGAGATACCTGATGAGGAAAACCCTGCTAGTCGATGGTAGGTCGGCGCCGGATCTCGCCATCCAGCGGGGAAGATCACAGCCACCTCTCGATGAAAAAAACATGCACTACACCTACGAGACTAATGACCTCGGTAGTTAACGCGCCCGGAATCACTAACAATCAATCTACATTTCGTAGCTACCTCCGTCCCTGAGATCGGGCTGATCTCAGGGGCACTGACTCTCAACACTCACTCTGTGGAGGATGGCGCGGAACACGGCGGGCCAGAGCAGGGCCAGGGTGGCGCCGCCGAAGGCCAACGCAGCGCCTGCAAGCCCCAGCGCCGCCAGCCGCCCGCGCCCGCACCTCCACCCACGCTCACGCCGCGCCGTCGTCCGCCACCGCCACCGCCCGCACACGCCCGCGGCCTCGCCCTCGCACTCGCCGCCTGCCGCCATGCCGCGCTGCGCCCTGCGGACAGCACAACGCGAGGGATTGGGGGCACTGCAAACCAACGACACACACGTTAGGTTCAGTGCTTTTTAGGTAAGTGTTCAGACTCACCCAACCTGCGCCCTGAACACAAGTACATGTTATGGAACACTGAATATTAAGGTAATGCCCTAAACCGGGTTGACATGGATACAGATATTGGACATTTTCCTATTAACTGTTATGCAGGAAGTCCCGCTAACTATGAGCCAACCCATAACTTCCATACAATTCTCGATATCGAAATCCAGTTTTCGCTCAACAATGCGGAATAATCGGCTAATAATAATAATAATAATAATAATAATAATAATAATAATAATAATCATCATCATCATCATCATCATCTATTTGTGGCGAGGCTAAGCCCTTGAGGCCTGCTCTTCCGCCTAACCACTTTGATTAATTTACAATTTTAAAAATTACAGTTGAGGCGTTCTGATGTAATTCATATTAACTGACATTTCATGTCGCAGATGAAAAAATCAATGTGTGACTTCCATATACATTAATTTATCTGTGCGAGTCAAATGAATTTATTGTCATTTTTTGTTTATTCTTCAAATTTTGTAAAATGGAAAGACATGATGTAAGGAACATTCTTAAAAAATGAGATAAAGAGAGCTCCCACTTATTCCACTTAGAATCAATAATTCAAAATTCACCCGAAGTGTCAGTTGTCATTACCCGATATGCCTCAACTGTGAACAATAAACAAAAAGGGGGGTTGTTTTACATTTACGTCTGGGATGCAATAAGTAACCTTTCCCAAAGGCGACAGTTGCCTGGGTTGCTGCATGAAATCTCGTCCATTTAATTTAAAATCACATGTCAAAAAGTATAATTTTATACTCAAAATACTATCAAAGCATTAACATATGTAACATCATCGCATTCGTCTATTTATGATCTACCTATTGCTAGGGAGAAAAATACATGATTCCATTTAAATTTCAAAGATGATTAAATTTCTCGAAAACTAGAAATGTTTCCAACAATATCTCTCCGGCACATTACTAACCCCATGATTCCGTATTGTTGAGAGAAAATTGCATTTTGATATCGGGAACCGTTTAGTAGTTATGGACTTGGTCCATATTTGGTGGAACTCTGCATAAACTAAAATATTTTACAAAACGTTTCACCACTACAAAAAATAAGTATTTTTGTTATCACTTAATGCAAAGGTATTGGGGATAAATAAAGGAGATATAAATAAATACATTTTGTTTTTATTACAAACATAACTACAGGTAATTATTTCAAATCTACAATGTACATCTGAAGAATTGAAGATGGCAGTTTTGGTGGGTTTATCCCTCCTGGATTGGTTTGAGGAAGAATAGGGTGATTCCCTTCTTAAGTGTGTCTTATGTGCTTTCCTTTTTTTAACTTTCTGGTTTACGTACGTAGCACGGAGTATATACGTAGCATAGAGAAAGTTATGTAATGCTGCGGAAAGTAGATTTCGAGATTTCAACGGAAATACACGTTTTGGGGTCCCCTGATAACGAAAAAGTGTTTTTTCAAAACGTCCGCCCGTCCGCCCGTCCGCCCGTCCGTGAACACCACCAGCGCCTAAAACATGCTTAGGATTTTTTCCAAAATGGATATTCCCCGGTCGATTTGGCTCGACTCGAGGCGCAGCGATTTTGAAAATATTTCTTCAAAATTTTGGGATATTTTACATGAAGAACCCAGGACATTTTCCAATTTTTTTCAAAAAGGCTCCAAATTTTTCTTTTAACTTTTGGTTGGGATAGATATAAATGCATTCTACAAGATGACAAACACCATATTGCTCTATTCTTTTGTGTTTTAAAAATTACAAAAATTTCATTTTTTGACTTGTTTCTCACGTCGTTAATATTTACATTAGCAGCAATTCGTTGACATCATTGTAATTATTAGTACATGTTCTTTAAATAATGTCATATAAAGTTTCTCGAAAACTTAACAGTTTTCTGTTAAAATGAGCTCCAAATTCCACATTTTCAGAATGGCCCGCACGGTATTTTCTCAAATAGGCTCCAAAATTTTACTTCAATTTTTTTTTCAACGGGTAGTGCTTCTTGCACTGTTAAAAATGACAAAGTTCATTTTGCTGTATTCCTTTATTTTTTCAAAAATTACACAAATGTATTTTTTAAATATATCTCACCCCGTTTATACATACATATCCAGCGATTTATAAACACTATTTCATTTGCGAGTTAAAAGGCCTCAAATGACTTTAAATGTAGTTTTTAGAATACTCGAAAATTTTCTGTTAAAAAACAGTAGCATTTACAGTAACTGTTAAACGCCATTTTCTTAAAAACCGCTCAAAATTTTTGAATAAAAATTTGTTATTTATGACGAGACTTTGCTATTCTTTAATATTCAAGTAATATTTCGGTTCTATTATTAGGAAACCGCAAAATTGAGAAAAAGGTGAAAAAAGTGTACTTGGGCGGCGATAGTTGCCTGATGGCCAGAGGATGGGGAAGACCGTGAAGCCAGTCCACACAAAGGAAACTAGAAAACTTAACGAGCAAGTCTGTGCCATTTTGTAGCAGCACTAATTATTTTTCTTGCATGTTCGTGGCATATGTTAATTGTGTGCGCCCAGTAATAAATATACAACACTGTTCTCAAGTCACCCCGCAAATTTTCAACATTTCCCTAATAAATTAACAACTACTAAACAAAAAGTTTTAATTACATAATTTATCTAACACAGTTGCCACAATATATGTACTTATCAAAAGAAAATACTTTCAGAATTAGAAAATGTAACTCGTAATAACTAAAGTTCTGCAATAATTTCATGAAACACAGGATATGGTGAAAGTGGGCAAAAAAATAACGTAATATTTATGTGTTGTCTGAGAATCACATTCATTGACTATGACGTCATCTAAAAAAAATATTAAGGCATGTCCTCAAGTCACTCCATCAGTCGCCAAGTCACCCAAGTTTACGGTACTACTTTACTCAAATTTAGCGGAGAAAAGCTTTTGGGGCATGGTTAGTCTTGGCCAGACCGCGCCCTGAGACCAATGTTCAAAGTATAGCACACAACATTTACAACATTTGAGACCAGCTAAAAAAAAGAAAACTTGCCACGGAATCTGAATTAAAAGATCCAACCAGAAATCTAACCACAATATGTTTATGGTTTACACAAAGTTTCCCAAAAATTTATCGACTTGGAACTAGAACAGAGACTAATCGAGAGAACATGAAATAATGAACAATTATTTTCTTAAAAAATCGTAATATAATAAATAATCGTAAATAATCATAATAATAAAATATCGTAAAATATACGACCACGTCATTACGATATTTCGTAGAGAATGTTGTTTAAAGGATAATGAAAGAGAAACAAGTAATCCAGAAAGAGTTGCGAACCTCTTCAACAAATTCTTCAATTTTTCTAGAATTGCGGCTGATCTCACGAGGGACTAAAACCACAAAAGTCAACATCGTATGCTTCTCAAAAAAATTTCGGCACGATGTTTATTTACGAAATTTCTTCCAACGAAATCCTCAGACATTCGCTCGGCAGCAGTGGTCGAGGCAACATCGTGTGCCCCGCTCAGTAGAGCCTCGCGGTCTGTGACTCGTTTACGTGTTTTCATCGAACTCGAGAAGTTAAAGTGTCAGTGTAAAGTAAGCAGTCTACTTCAGTGCATATAACTGTTCTGATTACGATCGACCTGTTTCTCATTGTGAATGGGGAACAGAAAATAAATGGCGAATGCCGAAGCCGCTACCCGAGGGCAGGCCTCTGACTACAGGAGCCAGTCCGTTGAAGGAAACCACACCGGCCGTCCAAGTTACAACAGAGTCGTTCTCAATGCCATGTACCCGGAGAAGGAACAAGGTATTATAATTGAAGGCAAAGACCACAGCACACCCCTCGAAAGGTACGTAGAAGCTTTAGCATCGATTGTTCCGCCTAGTCACATCACGTATGCTTCAAAAATTTCAAATAACAGAGTGTGTGTATTTTTGAGCAGTAAGCAGTTAGTGGATGAATTAACAGAGAAGTACAAGACTATTAATATTGAGGGCTCCTCCCAAAATATTCGGTCTCTTGTGAGTAGACAGAAACGTATCGTAATTTCAAATGTTTATCCTATGATTCCTAATGCAGTAATTGAAGATGAACTAGATAAATTAAAAGTGATACGCAGTTCTCAAGTGTCGTTTCTCAGAGCTGGTTTTGGTAAAGAACAGTTCACTCATATCTTAAGTTTCCGAAGACAGGTGTTCGTTCCGGAAGACTCATTAAGTTTGATACCTGAAGCTATACTGATCACATACAAAGGAGAAAGAAACTGGATTTACATGTCAAGCGGTATCATTAAGTGCTTTCACTGCAAGGAAGAAGGTCATATTGCCAAAAACTGTAAAAATGTAGGAGACATTAACCTCAACCAATCGGAAGACATAATTGATAACAATGTAGCCGCTGACAACGAACAAAGAGATAAGGTTCCTAGTTACCATGAATTTCCCCCACTTGACCAAGGCAAGCCTGTTAAGAGAGCCTTATCACAGATCACAAGTATTCCCAGCAACAATTCAAGTGAACTTCAGGAAGAACAATTCAACCGTCCCCAAGGAAAAATTAACGGTTCGGCAAAACAAACTAAGAAAAAGAAAAGGAAGGTATCCAGGGAGAACACCGTTAGTAGTGTCTGCAACAAGAAAAGCATAGTGGAGCAACTAGCCCCAGCGAAAGAAAGAATAGAAGAATCCAACAATGTACTAACGTACGAGCAACTAAAAGACTTTCTGGAAAATACTTATGGCTTAAGTAACCCTCTTCAAATATCTCTTAGTTACACCAAAGAGACAGGCAGGCTAATTGAAATGCTCAAAGAAATATATCCATTACTGTCTGACAGAGGAATAAAATCAAGATTTACGAGAATTATGAAGAAACTTAAGGACCCAGTCATCTCAGATTCTTCAAAGGAATCGTCTGACAACGACGAACTAACAAGCGAAGATCTTCAAATATGAAGATAAGAATTTTACAATGGAATGTGAACGGTTTTTTCACTAGATATGAATTTCTTCAGAAGATTCTAAAAGACGAAAACTATGATATACTGTGTATCCAAGAAACCAATTTCAAAAATAATTATTATTTTAATATAAAAGGTTATCAATGTTTTTATAAAAACAGAGTGATATGTGGAAATGCCAGTGGCGGTGTTGCGATCTATGTTCATACGTCGATCAAGTGCAGTGAATGCGTTATTACAAGTGACTTAGAAGTATGTGTGATACGGCTGCATATTGGCGGTAGTAGCTTTCATCTGTGTAACGTATACATTCCTAATGCGTTTCAGCTAGAATCTCGCCACCTAGACAACTTATATTCACAAATATCTGGCCCGGTACTGATAGTCGGCGATTTTAATAGCCACAACTTGATTTGGGGATCAACCAGAACTGATCGTAGAGGGAAAATTGTTGGTGAATTTGCGAACAATGAAGATCTTATAGTCTTGAACGATTGCAGAAAATCTACATACTTCAATGCGGGTAGCGGCAACTCATCTTGCATCGACCTAAGCATCTGCACTCCAACTTTGGCCAGATATCTAAAATGGAACGTGATGGAAGACCTTCACAACAGTGATCATTATCCTATAGCATTGTCATATGATAATTCGATTATTCCTGAGGACATCTATATGCCCAGATGGATATTTAAAAAGGCCAACTGGAAGTCGTACCAAGACATCATTGCGAGCAAAGTTCAGAACCTTAAGAAATTGAACATCGACGATTCAGTGCAAATAAATGATATTGTGAACAACTTTACAGAACTTATACTGTCGACAGCGGATGTGACTATACCCAAAACAAAAAATACTAAAAGTAAGAAGAAACTACCTTGGTGGACAAAGGAATGTGAAGAAGCGGTTAAGAATTACAAGCACTGGTTTAATGTATTTAAGAAACATAACACAAATGAAAATCAATTCAAGTTTAAATCAGCACGAGCCAGGGCAAGAAGAATCATAAAACAATCTAAAAGGAGCTGCTGGAAGGAATACATTTCATCCTTAAACAGTAAACTGAACTACACGGAGGCTTGGAAGAAAATAAACGCTATCGATGGAAAATTCAGAACAAATTACCCGAAGTCTATGTATACGCCAGACGGACAATTCATTCATGACCCGTGCGATATTGCAAATAGCTTTGGAAAGTTTTTCGCCTCAAATTCTAGTGATGCGAACCTTGCGGATAGCTTCACGAAACATAAAGAAGAAACTGAGAAATCTCCCCTAAATCTGGAAGTAGAAGAAGATGAAATAGATGATTCCATACAACTGAATGTACCCATTACGCTCCGAGAACTTAAGGTCAATATACGTCAACTAAAAGACACAAGCGCCGGTCCCGACGGAATACCTAACATATTTATCCGGATGCTCCCTGAAGAAGCTATCAGTGTTCTTTTAGACATTTACAATTATCTATATTTAAACAATGTATTCCCACAAAAATGGTCAGAAGCGGTTATTGTTCCAATTCACAAGCCTGGTAAGGACCAATTTTTAATAGACAGCTACAGGCCTATTGCCCTAACGTGTTGTCTGTGTAAATTACTTGAGAAGGTAGTGAACTACAGACTTAAATGGTACCTAGAAAAACATCAGCTAATATCGCCTCATCAAAGTGGTTTTCGCAAGAACCGATCTGCCTTAGACAGCATTGCAATAATTGAGAACAGCATCTACAATGGATTCGCCAATAACATGTTCACAGTGGTACTAAGCCTCGACATCGAAAAGGCATATGAGATGGTTTGGCGATGGCGTATTATGGACATAATAACGAAACATGGAATTAAAGGCAACATAGCTAAGTTCGTGCATAACTTCGTTAAAGAACGTTACATTAATGTCAGAGTAAGAGGAGTCTTATCAGAGAGATATATGCTGACAAATGGAGTACCGCAGGGCTCTGTGCTTAGTGTGACCTTGTTTTTGTTGATAATAAATGAACTGAAGACCAAAATCAAACCTCCCGCGATAGTAAGCATGTATGCGGATGACTGTAATATATGCATCACTGGTAAACATCTGACTTCCATAGCAGTTATAGCGCAAAACATCTTAGACACCATCCTGCAGTTCTCCACTGAAGTTGGTCTAAAATTCTCCAAGACGAAATCCACATTCATAATTTTCTCCAGGAAACGATCCACTGAGAAGATATCTCTATCCCTGAATATCGGTGAACACAAGATAAAACAATGTAAAACCTTAAAAGTCTTAGGCCTGACACTTGACGAAAGACTATCCTGGATACCTTATATTAAAAGCCTGAAAGTGGAATGCACGAAAAGGCTAAACTTGATGAAAATCATAAGCCATTCGGCGTGGGGGGCCGATTATACTGTGCTTAGAAGAACATATCAGGCGTTGATCAGGGCTAAAATGGATTATGGCAGCATATTCTACGATGCTGCAAATAAGAATATTAAAAGAATACTCGATCCTATCAATAACACTGGTGCCAGGCTTATATGCGGAGCATATAGAACAAGTCCGGTGATAAGCATGTTACAGGAAGCTAATTTACCACCCCTGGATAAAAGAAGAAGAAATCTAATTGTAGGATATATAATCAAAGTTACAGCTAACTGTGGCAACCCTGTGAACCAAATTTACCAGCTTACATACAGACATAGGAAGAAATTATGTTTCAAAAAGAAACTACCAAAACCAATCACTGTACGGGCTATGCAAATACTAAGCACAATATCAGAAAAAATTCCTCCTCTTAAACCCATCAGTATCACTGACTATGCACCATGGACCATGCAGGACATTAAAGCTGAGAAGCTGACAAACAATCCTAAGAAATCAAAAATTCACAACCAAGAGACAAGAGCCAGAATAGGAGAAGAAATTGCCAAATATGAGAACTACAACAAAATATACACAGATGGCTCGAAAAGTAGCAACTTGGTAGGATGTGCCGCTGTAACGTCAACGAGAGTAATACCAACCAAACTGCCCGACAAGTACTCAGTCCCGTCCAGCGAATTATATGCCATCATCACAGCACTAGACTACATTCGCAAAGACAATGAACGTAAATTTTTGATAGTAACAGACTCCAAATTGGCTCTGTCGACTATTGGAAATGTCTTTTATTCAGGAAACCCGCTAGCTTTAGACATTGTTAGTATGATAAGAAACTTGAACTTTAAAGGTAAAGACATAGTTTTTGGATGGATCCCGGCTCATGTGGGTATCACGGAGAATGAGCTGGCAGACAGATCTGCAAAAGAGGCGTCACAACTTGATGAAAGAAGTAACCTTCCCATAATACCACAGGACTATCACGCCAACATCAAAAGAAAATTACAAGAATTGGACAGACAGGAATGGAATAACAACGCCCAATGTAAATTAAGAAGTATATGTGAATATGATGACTACAATCCAGCCACATTCTTCTGCAGAGCTGACCAGGTTGTGTTAACTAGATGCAGAATAGGTCACACCAAGCTCACACATGCCCATCTGATGACAGGAGAAACAGCTGTTATGTGTAATATGTGTAATGTTTCTATGTTTGTTAATCATCTATTTCTGTGCCCCAGGTTTGAGACTGACCGGACGAGACATGGAGTTGAGAACGACATGTCAAGTGTACTAAAGGACAAAGATCAATGCAATCGGTTTCTCAAGTTTTTGAAAAGCATAAAATTGTACGGGGATATATAAGACATGTGTATAAACGTTAATAATGTAATGTGAATGTTCCTATAAATGTCATAACTTCCTATGTACAAAAATATTGTTATTTTGTAGTTGTCGCTAATAACCTTTTTGTAGTTGATGCGACATAAAATAAAATAAAATAAAATAAAAAAAATTATAACCATTTATAAACCTCCCGATCATAAATTAAATATTAATAGCATCAAAAATCTCTTTCAAACAGGTAATAATGTTTTAATGCTCGGAGACATGAATGCAAAACATATGTCATGGGGTTGTAAAAACAATAACCGGGACGGAACAAAGCTGGCACATTTTATAAATACCTCCACACTGAAAATAATAACACCGGAACCTACGTATTACCCCCATGATAACTCGAGGAATCCCGATATATTAGATATTGGAATAACCAACTCGTCCCATAAATTTAACGCTTCTACAATATTTGAGTTAGATTCAGACCACATTCCCATACTCGTAACCTCTCACCAAATTCCTCCCCCTCATGCCCCTTTCCCCAATATAAAAATTTGTAAGATCGATTGGACTAAGTTTAAATCAGAATTAAATGCAGTAATACCCAAAATAAAAATACAACAAACCGGGCTCGAGATTGATCAATCAGTTTCATTTTTGAATTCTATCATCCAAACGGCAACCCAAAATTCGGAATTCAAAACAAATGATAGGAAGCAAACAAATTACACCAACCTCCCCCCGGAAATATTGAAAATCATAAACATTAAAAATCAAACCAGAAGATTATGGATTCGCTCCAAAAATAATAGTATCAAACACGAACTAAACATTATCAGGAATATCTTGAAAAAAGTATTAATAAATCATAAAAATAAGCAATATCATGAACTTATCCAGTCTCTCAGTACTCAAAACAACACAATTTGGCAATTCCCAAAAAAGATACTCAGGAAAAAAATTATAATTCCTCCAATCAAATTAGCAACAACTGCATACTCCCCCTTCCAAAAGGCAGAAAATTTCGCCAACTATTTTTCGTCCACTTTTACCACCAACACCACACAATACCATCCATCTCATCAATTAATTAATAATGCATTTATTACTCCCACTTACGGACCAAACCCAAGAATTAAATTAATATCGCCCAAAGAAATAAATAATATCATATCCCAACTGCCAATTACAAAAGGTCCTGGTTACGATAGAATAAGTAATATAATAGTCAAACACTTTCCTCCCTCTGCATTGGCCTTCATCACAAATATTTATAATTCGTGTCTCAGAATCGGATACTTTCCTCTAACTTGGAAGCACGCGGTCATCATACCGATTCCCAAACCAAACAAGAACCCCTCATTAGTTGAAAGTTACCAACCTATTAGTTTGCTCCCTACCTTTGCGAAAATATTGGAAAAAGCTATCCTTACGCGCTTAAAAGCATTTTTGATTCAGACTAATGCAATTCCCAAACAGCAATTTGGATTCACCGAGAAAATATCTACCAGTCATCAACTTCTACGGCTAACAGAATATATCCACACAGGCTTTCAAAATAAAAAGCACACAGTCGGGATTTTTATTGACATCACCCAGGCCTATGATAGAGTATGGCACAAAGCAATGATTTACAAACTAAAAAAGATAGGTACCCCATATTATCTCACACAAATAATATCCTCCTACCTTGAAAATAGAACGTTTTCAGTCACCGTCAACAGCCATCATTCAAATCCAAGACAAATAAGTGCTGGCTTACCACAGGGATCGCCACTATCCCCTACACTTTTCAATTTATATGTATCCGACCTCCCGAAATTAGACAACATACAAACAGCCCAATTCGCGGATGATACTGCCATTTTCCTTGCCGGAATTCATTAGTAAATATCAGAAATTCTCTTCAGCTGTATCTCAATCTCATAGACAGTTGGGCAGCATATTTAAAAATAAAACTGAATCCTACCAAAACAGCCATTAAAATATTCACTTTAAGACCCTATACACCTCCAGCACCGCTCACAATAAATAATGAACCCATTAACTGGCTCCCTCCAAATAGTACCGTCAAATATCTCGGTCTAAACATGGATACTAAACTGAACTGGAACCAACACATTAATAGTAAAATACAGCAGGCAAAAAATAAGATACACCAACTAAAACCCATCATTAATCGATCTTCACACCTCCCACTCCCAACCGCCATATCCATCTATAAAAGTATCATTAGACCACTCCTCCTTTACGCCTGTCCAGTTTGGATCTCCGCTGCAAGAACAAACCTAAACAAGCTCCAAATAGTTCAAAACCAGTTTCTTAGAACTATCACAAATGCACCTTGGTTTGTCTCAAACTCACAGCTCCACAAAGAATTTCAAATTGACTCCATACAACACCATATGACATACCTCTCAACCCAGTTCTATCACTCCATACCTCAAATTCCTCACCTAGACAACTTCAGACTCCGGAAAACTCCTCATAGAACCCGATTAAATAATAGATATCCATACCAGGCATTCCTAACCAAATTTGCCGAAGTAGATTGTTTTTAGAGGTGTCTGGAAAAGATTTCCTCACCCGAATTAGTTTTTAGTTTAATTTTAGGTAATTTAGAATGTAAGCAATCAATACATATGTAAAGTGTTATATGTACTGAACTATGTATGATCTGTAAAAATAAAATAAATAAATAAAAAAAAATATGTACTCGTATATCGTCTCAAAATTCGCAAGCAGATTTAAATGTTTTTTTATGGATATCAATAATCTCTTTATATGAAGTAAACGTAGAATAACGGGTTTAAGCCCTGATACATTAAAGACGAAAAGGGTAGGGTTCGCCGCAACGATCTGGATAATGTAATCTATAAACATGCAATAATTTTGTTTGGTTTAGACGGGCTGTGTGTTTTATCATTCAATTATTTTCGAAATTATTCATTTATATAAAATATTGAGTGCAACAGTTGAAGGGCAAAAGAGCCAAATGTATAACCTGGAAGCAAAACAAGGTGATATTTCAATATTTCAAGCGTTGAACCGAATAACGGTCTATGCTACGATTTATGAACTTTAAAGGACAAGCAGAAATGTTACATGTTAATTCTCATGAATTTTAATAAAAGACTGGTGACATTGATCGTTATTCCATGAATTGGTTTGTTTGTTATCATGTACTGTACGTACACACAAAAGGCTACACAAGACTACACATATCATTGTTCTACAAAAACCTGGTTTGCAAATATTCTAATATAGACGGTTATTCGGACCAATGGTGTATTTGGTAAATAGACCATAGAGGTAAATAGACCATATATGGTTGCGTGTCTGGTTGCCTGTGGAGTATCCTGTCGGGTAGCCTGTGGGGTAGCCTGTGGAGTAGCCTGTCGGGTAGCCTGTCAGGTAGCCTATCGGGTAGCCTGTCGGGTAGCCTGTCGGGTAGCCTGTCGGGTAGCCTGTCGGGTAGCCTGTCGGGTAGCCTGTCGGGTAGCCTGTCGGGTAGCCTGTCGGGTAGCCTGTCGGGTAGCCTGTCGAGTAGCCTGTCGGGTAGCCTGTCGGGTAGCCTGTCGGGTAGCCTGTCGGGTAGCCTGTCGGGTAGCCTGTCGGGTAGCCTGTCGGGTAGCCTGTCGGGTAGCATGTCGGGAAGCCTGTCGGGAAGCCTTTCCAGTTGTCTCGTTCTGCCCGGTTGTCTGAGAAGTTGTCTGTACGGCTGCGTGTCCGGTCTGTCGGGTTGTGTCTGATTGTCTGTCTGGTCGTCTGACTAATTGTTTGGTTGTCTGTCTGGTTGTCTGTCTAGTTGTCACTCTGATTGTGTGTGTGGTTGTGTGTGTCTGTGTGTGTGTGTGGGGGGGGGTTGTGTGTGTGGTTGTCTATCTCCTTGCGCGAGTGAATGGTGTAGACATAAGCCTGTTGAACGGGTCTGGTTTCTTACCGCTGATCCACGTCCTCGCCCATCTTGCGTGGGGTGCCGCGAGGCGGGCAGAGTCCCAATATGTAGTGCATGACGCCTCCGCACGGCCAGCCCCAGAAGCCCGCCTCCGACCGAACGGACTCCGCGAAGTACGCCAGCGAGCGGTGGTGGTTGCAGCCTGCAACATTGCGCGCTTTGTGTTTACTCTTCCACTCCGCCGTGCGAATTGGGCGCCAGTTGCCACGGGCGAAGGCATGCAATTAGCACAGGAAAGCTTGCTTTGCTTCTGGACATAAATGTAGCTTCATTATCTGTGCACGTTTCCTTGAGCTCTGTTGGGATTGTAGGTATTCAAATAATCGTTTTCCATGTTATCGCCGCAGTAACTAGATTCTTTCACCTAAAGCACTAAGGATAATAGCCAAAGTTTTGCAATTAGTTTGTATTACACTGGAGCGAATATTTTCATGCCAGTAATTGCGAAAACCAAGCGTGCTACCTGTATTCATAATTCAACTTATAATGTATATGAGTAAGGACAGAGATCCCAGAGCTCAAGAAACCATTCACATGTTGAACTTTTCCCTATAGTTCGTCATAAAGTTTTTAACGTTAAATAAGTAAATAAAATAAAGAAATACAATAAAGAAATAAAAATAAGTAAATAAAAGTAAATAAATAAAAATAAAGAGAGATAGCCAGTAGATGAACTCGTCTCCCGAAGATGCTGGCAGGAGAGTATTTAACCGACGCACGAGACCGACCTTGTATGAAGGTGTCGGGGGAGGACATGAATTCCACATATTGTAACAACTAACGGAAATATGTTTATCCCGATATATATTGTAATTCAGTTTGTTTTCTAAACTTTGGTAATTGTAAAGTGTATTTTATGATACATTTAATAGTTTAATTTCATCATTAGCTTAACGGCAGCTTGCCGTAAAGAATAAAAATTCTCGAACACATTTCGAGAAAGCGAATGTTAACTTTATTATTTCTGTAATACTAAGACAGAATCCGATATGTCAAAAAGTCTATTTTTTATTTGATTATTGGCATATTCGTTATCCTGTGAAATTTTACAATGTCCCGCCAGAAAGGAGAGGTATTGGCTGTGAAACATATTAATGCACTTGTCAGTTTTGTAAATGAAATTGTAATTTCAGCAAATCCGCACTTTTGAATAAACAGTCTCCTAAAAAATCAAGATTTTTTACATATCGAGTTCTGTCTTTGTACCACAGAATTATCTATATTACTAATTTGCAATGTTCAAAGCAATTGAAAGGAAACTATGAAGCCTCCGACCTTTTGAGATGTGGCTTTGATTTCGATAGATAGCAGCAAACTTTGGAAAAATACATTCATACATTCATACATAGGTAGATACATGTAATGTTATACAATATTGTTACAATGATGAAAATTGTGTTAGTTAAAATACATAAAATTTTGCAGTGATATAAAAGAGTATTTTATTTCCTGTTTTTGATCAGGGTGCATGCTACTTTTTGGAAAATGATTTTATGTGGTTTTGTTCAGAAGCAATATTTTTAATGTGGGCCATTAGAACATAATACATTTTAACTGCGACCATAAGGTTAACGTGTATTCAAATTTCATGTGGGCTCAATGGACATTTTTACGAGTACGCACGAACTATCACTACGTTATAAGATGTGGCGTCGCATCATACGGGTTGCGGAATCTGCTGGAGGCGTGACCGAGGCTGATTTTCCCCGAGAATAGGTGTGCCTCTCTAGGAACTTGCAGATTGTGGTTCAAATTTTTCCCCCGTTTAGTTTGGGACACTACATGGCAATTAAACAGTTACATGTCACTTGGGAACTGAAGTATTTATGAGAAGATTAATATTCCTTAGAAGTGGGTGCATGAAACATCCCAGAGATTGTCGCTATGGCTCCACTCAATCACACGACACACACATCTCCGCAGAACATGCATATGGAAGCGCAAGCTTCGAGCGTCGGTGACGACCACCGCTTCTATCAAGCCGGCACCTGTCCAAATCGACGTCTTGGAGGTTTATAGGGATTTTACGACTTCCCGCTCGTTCACTGCCTCCGTCATCCTCCTCCTCTTCCACCACCACTGCCGTTACTTACCAGACTCTCCGTAACAGCCGGGTTGAGTGATGCCGCCGTTCATGTAAAAGTCGATGTGGCCACACTGCTCCACTTTGCCCTGGGCCAGCGCGTTGGTGTGGACGATGTCCACGAATTCCGCGTCCGACGCGTCCAGTTTTTCGTCCAGGTTGCTCGTCACGAACATCGGCATGGCGGGGTCCAGGCCTGGAAAACGAGGTTGGAGTGTTCTGAGTGTCATTGTAACAGGCGGCCTATGAGAATCGTTACTTCAATGATTACATCGTGCTTCAGGACGATTAGCGGCCGACAAGATCTTTTTTCACTCATGGATTGTTATATCTTGCACGACCTGCAGAACTGACCAAAATCGAAAAATATTAGTTTTGAGTTAACGCTGACACAACTAGAAAAATATTATATTTGAATTAAGACTGTTATAAAATATCAATTTATTTCAATTATTAGATGAACTCCTGTGCACATAATGCGTCTTAGTAAAACAATTTTATGGATCAGTTGTTAATCATGTGCCTCCTGCATTGCTGTGGAGAGCGAAAATTTAAAAATGTTTATCTCGTAACTTAAATTTTTGGGTTGTGTCAGTAATACAGCACATGAACGACATGGCTTCTGGATGGGGTATTGCACCTAGGTGTTGGACGACAATTTCCATCATGATATTCCATGTTTGACCAACCATTCTGAGGATAAATGTTAAAGTACTTCTTTTTCTCCTTGGCAATTACTAACATTCCCTCTCGTCAAACGCCAAAAGGAATATGAATTGCTTATTGGCGCAATGATCAAATATTAACGAATTGCAAATATTGAAAAATGATTATTTTAATTGTTATTTTGGATTAAAGGGGAACAGAAGGTAGAAGGAACTGTAGGGAAAACGTGTTTCTTGTTAAAACTCATGAGCAAAGTTTTCATTGCTTTGAGCATTAAATTTCACAATTTATCAAAGTTATTCTATTTGAAAAATTTATAAAATGTATTTTTACACTTTTGACTATACTTTCCTCTGTACCTGGGCACTTTCAATGTGCTTATATTATTTTATTCATAGATTTAGTCCACATTCTGTTCATTTTTGCTGCATTTACACACAGAATTCTCAATGCTTCTAAATCGCCGAAATCACAATTCATATTGCTTCACATGAGGATCCGACGTGGGCCACATAAGTTATGTCCTCGTGAAAATATGATGATTAAAAATACTTCAAGACAGTTATAAACACGTTTGAAAATAATATATTTTTAAAATTTATTTTAAACTGTAAAATAATAACGTATTTTTAAAAAAGCATAGTATTTTAAAAGTTGTCTACGAGTTTAAATTGAAGCTATTTATAATATATAAAGAAGTTACAGTAGAAATAATCGTAAAATTATTGTTCATATGTTTTATTTTTAGTATTTTTAAAGACAAAATTCAAATTGAAAGTAGTGTATAAATTATTGTCTCAAATCAATTCAATTTAGAAATTTGTTTCCTTAATTTTTTAAAAAGCTCTCCTTTAAATTATTTCTAATACCGCTCAAGGTTCTACTGTAGTTTTGTTTTTCGAAAATGGGTAGAATGTACTTATATTTTAAGTCTTATCTAATCATCCCGTCTCACGTGTTAATTTTTTTCATTTTAATATGCCGGGGAACGCTCGTTTTTCCGGAATACTGTTTTTATTCATAAACATAAGTGATTTCAAGTGCATAGTATTTTAAAGTATTTTCATAATTTCGAGTCGTTCACAAAGGAAAATGGGAAAATTATAGAATTTTTAGTTTCTACAAGCTATTAGAGAGTTTTTAAATGTCAGAATTCTGACATTAATAAATCAGTTCTTTAATTTATTCGAGTAAAAATGGCTACAGCCAATATTGACAAAAGTCATTTTTTTCTCATTTTCGAACTTGAAGTCGAAGCAATTGTCGTGCCATGTTTTCTTTTTTGATGTGCAACAAAGTACCTAAAAGAGGGAAGGTATAGAGGATTTGGTTCTATTATTTGGAAATGATCCATATTTAGACTAGAGCATTTGATTGGTACTTAAGACCAAAATGTTTCTGATGTAGTTACGGACAATAAAATCGATGGATAAATTTGAATAAATCATATCTCAAATTTGCTTTGTTTTTCTGTAACTTTTCAAGAGAGGGAAAAACCTCTGCATGTTATAAATTACAATAATAAAAAATGATAAATTTCAGTCATTTTAACAAATTTCCAGGTAATTCCTGGGATACATGTCGTTAGAATTTGTTAGATGACGTTCTGAACATTCGGGTGACATTTTCATCAAAAAGCGACCAAATTTCGAGACATGTGTTAAAATTTAGCCATCGAAATAAAAGATGCGTGAAAAAACCTTTCCATTAATTCAATTCATGCCTTATTTTCCGTGGCCAGGCCCAGGCCATCAGACCTGCTCTTCCGCCTGACCGCGCAAATTCCGTTACGCTTCTTTCACCGTCTAGAAAGGAAGTATACTCGAACGACGAAACTGGCCATTTTAATCAGATGCGTCTTTTAGGCTTGAGGATCTTTTACATGCTATAAAGCTACAACATGGAACAACCGACTTTACTTCCCCCTTTGAACTCGCCAATTTGGGTACATTCCGATACGCTGTTACACCACCGAACCCACATTTTCTGTGCACATACTCCGCCATTCTCAGTGTCCATTCTTTCATATGGAACCGTGTGCCGACTGGGGCTCTTCGGATGTGGCCCTAATCAAACGTTCGGAGAGAAGGGCAGTCATCATTTTTTGTGGCTTCTGAAGCGCGCCCGTATTTCAAAACCAACGTAGCCGAGACTTCTGACAGACCCCGGACGCCACAGGGAATTACCCGGAGGCCCGTAATGGCATACACAGAAAAGGCTTTGACCTTAGTAGCTGTCTGGCGAGTTTTAAAGCCCCCCGGGGACACGCTTTCAAATTTAATGGCCCACCCGCCCGCATAGAAACGTCAATAGCGCTCCACGTCGAAGGGTTAGACAGGCCCTTGACCTCTTTGTCCTCGGGACCTTGTTTAAGCGGATAGACTTTAAGGGCACGTGTGCAGTCTCCCATCTCCCGCCAAGTTCCTTCACGACCTCATTCTCTTGCTTCTCTTCCTCCCCCGCATCTCCGTTATATCTCATCTTGAATGCGAACGTTTTTGTGTTATTGCACCCAAGGGCTGAGCCCCGGGGCGCTACGGAGGTCATCAACACTCGCAATCCAGAAACACGACCCAGAAGATAGTGGTCGATACAGGAAAAATACAAGGAATTTGTAGAAAATTAATTACTGCCATTGCATTAACTATACGTGAGAAAAGGAAAGAAATAATTAATATTCGAATCAATATTGTGTAAGTAATTAACATTTCATTTAGTAATGCTAATTACTCATAGAAATGCGAAACGAGAACGTGATAAATATGTATTTTGTGATATTTAACTTCATATGAACTTAGTCCATTTTAATAAACTCGTAACGTTTCTTACGTATTTACGTATCATATTATTGGTCTGCTTTCTTGAAAGGGCAGCAGATACTGCTATTTAGAAATACGAATTCCTCTTCCAGTTTTTCGAAAAATCATTTCCTGTTGATAAGGACAAGGGCGTATCAACTCAAACATGAAATGTGACCAAGTCTGCATAATCTCATCTTGAAGGTCAAGTGACCTCAGAGGATGACGCAGGTGCTAACACAGCCGGTTGGAGCAGCTCGCCTATGGGTAACGCACGGTCGCCGAGAGGAGCACTCTCTAGTTGTTGTGAAACTAGCTTCTTACAGAAACCCAATGTCGAAAGGTTTTGAAGAAGAAGAAGAAAAACTAGGAGGAAAAGAAGCAGCAGGAGGTGAAGAAGAAGAAGAAGAAGAAGAAGGAGAAGAAACAGCAGCAGCAATTGCAGCAGCAGAAGAAGAAAAAGAAGCTTCGGAAGAAAAAGAAGCATCGTAAGAAGAAACAGCAGCGGAAGAAGCAGAAGTAAAAGAAGTACAAGCAGAAGAAGACTCAAAAGAAGAATAAGGAGACAAAGATTCATTTTCCAAGTGTTATTTGAAGGCGATAAGCAAAAGCCGACGCGCACTGTTATTAACTTCCGCTGTCACCCCGCACGCCGCTATCAAGGTACGATCACCACAGGTCTTTCTCAGTCCAGATTCCATTTGCAAATGGTTAGGCTTTTCCAGGCGCCTAGTGATAAAAGTAATGCATGTTTTTGTAAAAACTGTACCAATGGATACTTTCGGATACCATAATATGCAAGTGCATTTCAAGTATGCGACGGGTATAGGTAGCCCAGGGCATCAATTGATGTCGGCGCAGCGCCTCTCACCGGGAGGTCTGGGGTTCGAGTCCCGACGGTGACAGCATATTCAACGCTAGCTAGATAGCTAGGTCGAATTCATCCACTGTGTGGAGAAGAATTCTAGTGCCCGACTGCTCTGATCGGAAATTTTCCATGGTTTCTCCGATCGACACGAGGCGAATGCCGGAGATGTACCCTAAAAAAAGAACCGTGCGTAATCTATTCTTCCAGTTCTTCAACCTATCGTCTGTCCTTTCACACACACATATGGCCATGCACATCCGCACGCACACACATGCATTACATTACCATACATGGCGGGAGGCAAGTTGGGGCCAACATCTTGTTCCGGCCTGGGTGGCCGCACGCGATCTTCTCTTCCTCTTCCTTGTTCTATTCTTTCCCCTTACTTTCACACTTACAATTCCATGCAGTACACTACCACACATGTCGGAAGACCAGTCGGGAGGGGAAACGTGTCCCGGCTGGGGCGGTGCCCCGCTGCTGGCAGGTACTTGGTTGGAGAAAAAACGCAGCAAGCCGACGTGTAAGTCAGCGCAGGATCTCACCATCAAGCGGGGTAAGATCGTCACATCCCGTGGTAAATACATACGCTACACTTACGGGACTGATGACCTTTCCAATTGACAATCAATCAGTCCGAAGATGCGCCAAGAATATCTACAACCTGGAGGTGACTGAGAATTGTATACCGAGAGGGTTTCTTTTTTCGTGAAAAGTGGACGTGGAACTTTGACTTCAAAAATAGCCGTATCTGCTGACCGATTCAAGGAAGTAGATTTATAAATATAAAATATGTATCTTTGTAATGAAAACATTGAATGAATATTATTTGTATGAAACATATAAATATTTGTTCTCGTAACACACTGCCATGCCATGTCAACTAGAAAACAACCGTTAACCAATATGCAAATATGTAAAAGGCATAAACGCAAATGAGGAGAAGGTTTCTGAGGTGAAGAGAAGTGGCATTTGCCATCACACTAGGCTATACACTCTTTTCTACTGAGAAACCCTGCAAATGTAGCATTCATTGCCAGAAATAGCGTGCGATCTCCGACCTAAATTATCTACATAGTCATTTATTAGGCGAAGTTAGCAGATACTTTTCTGATTTAATTTACATTATCATTGAATATTAAAGATAACTTTTTCGTCGATTTTGACCTTTGTCACGTTAGCCTCTGTGATTAATTAAAGTTTCGAGACAGTTTATCGACATTCAATATTTTACTGCGTCTGTAATTTTATTCCGGGATAACTTTAAAATCATTAGTGTTGAAGTGTCAATTGTTTACTTAGATATTAATTCTCCAAATGAGAATTCTCTCCGAATGACAGCCTTTATTACAGACTATTTTGATTAATGGTCATGTGACGATATTGCTGATTAATTTGAGTATTGTCTTCATAGATATATTCGGTAGTTATATATTTTCCTCTTTAATGTGTTTCTTTGAGGTATTTATTAATGTATTGATAAATCAGCCTTTTTTGATATTGTTAGAAAACATATTTACGACACAAAATATATCCATATCTATATTTTATAGACTATGACTATATCCATGGAAATCGTTGGAGTTGTAAACTTGTGAAGTTTGCAGTTCAGGGAAAAAATGTCGAAAATGTATTAAAATTACGAATTTAAAATTTAATTCGCCGATCCGATGGCCGAGATTGTTAAGGCAGTAGTGATCTCGTACCGAAGGATCGCGGGTTCGAGTTCCGCTTCAGGCATAGTTATATTTGTGTTCGTCCTTTCACTCCTTATCGTTTCATCTTCACAGTTACCATATTGTTAACTTTAATAGTGGCTGCTAATGACCTAGATGTTGATGCGACCTTAATTAAATAAATAAAAAAATAATTTCTGAGGTTTGATTCTCAACAAAAAGTAACTTTATTCTTACAGATTCATATCCGGTTGTATCCAATACTCGTACTAAGACTACGAATGCCACTATTTAAAAAAATGATACTTCGTAAATAAACTCTAATTTAAAATTTATTTTATTGGTGGAGTAAATTTCTTGCGAGGTTAATCTCTTGCGCTCAAAAAACATATGAGAAATTGAGAGGCCCTTTCTGACTGCTTGTGTGTCTCATTTGAATAATTTATATTTTTTAATAATCTGTTGATAATTCTCCTTCTTTACTCTCGTTTTTAGATGCATGTGTCAATAATATCGCTCTACTCATTTTAACCGTGGTAATGAGTCTTTTATTTTTAACCGTTTTATTTACGATATCTATATCCGATTTAACTATCTGGTGTAAGTGCTTGTCTCTCGCTCTCCAATTACTTAATGGATCACGCAAGCTACACACAACCACTTCCTTCCTATTGCCAGTTAAAAATTCTAGTAGTATTTTCCGAATCGTAGAAAGGACTCCATGACGGACGACAAACCATCGAGCCCCTATATCTTCTACACGACTTTTAGAGGTACTTGATCTAATAGGCAGAACGATAATCCTTTTTACTAGGGAACAGTTGGGCCCCCGATCGCGCGAAGCAAATCACCCACGGCCCTTCATCAGCAATGCCGCCTTGAAATCTTCACTGCCCGCGTACAGTTACAGCAGATATAAAAAGCGCGCGGCTGGCTGGCGTCGCCGGCAGGCCGTAAAGGGGGCGCGCGCAGGGCTTGCAGCTTTTATCGGCGAGTGATAAGGCGCGTTGGAGGCGTCGCGACGCGTCGGGAAGAAGCGTCATGGCACCACGCGGCTAGGGATGGCAAAAATAAAACGTTTTTAAAGTATCGATATTTTCCAACAGAAACATCAATATATAACATCGATGTTTTTTACGGTAGATATATTCTTCCAGAAACATCGATGTTTTAATAAGAAAATTAACGTTATCCTTTTCGATGATTTTTGTCAGTGGTAAACTGCATATATATATATATATATATATATATATATATATATATATATATATATAATATATACACACAGGAGGTTCTATTTTGATGATTTATGAATGGAAGTAAATAAATGGAATAATAGAAAAACACGATGACCTTTATTTTTTAATTCCTTTTTACGCTGGATGAACATTATTATTATTATTATTATTATTATTATTATTATTATTATTATTATTACTATTATTATTATTAACTTATTACTTAATAAAATATACCGGAATTTCATTTAAGTACTCTAGTTAAAAATGGAAACAGGATGGGGAAAAATTAAAACATTGACATGTTAAGCATATATATTTTTGTCGATGTTTTCATCGAAATCGTAAACCTTTTGGTAATGTACTGAAAATTTTTATCAAAACATTGATATATTGATATTTTATCATTTACCACGAGCTCCCGAATGTCGCAGCATGTGGACTAGTTATAGCTTTTTTTCTGTATTACGATACATACCTATTGGTGACCCGGAAAGTATTTCAGTGGGGATAATTCCGGTTTGGAGCCTCTTCAATATTTTTGAAATTTATATGTTTTAGAATAAAATAAGCAATGGCAAATGTAGTACATTCATAATGCAAATATCCTAGGATACGCCTACGATTCATCTAGATGCAATGATGATGTGATAATTAACTGAAATTACAAAAATTGTTGACTACGGGAGGGGGCAATAGCCCCTCGTGCATCCACCCGCGTGTGCATTGGCTCTTTCCAATAGTAGCGTTCCAATCCCAACTTTTTTGAGGAAAAATGAATAAAAATGAAATTTAAAAATTACAAAACCAACTTTGAATAATAAAAATTACACTTATAAGATATTTCACACTAAATTAAATCTTTCAATTCGACAATGAAAGTACGTGCAAAATTTGTTTCTTCAATAAAGCCACCATCGTATCGAAAGGCTAAATTAATGTTTGAAATTGTTTGTTACATTTAAGTTTCTTTTTTATATTTCGAAGTTAGTTACACATTTTTTAATTTCACTTTTATTTTTTTAACTTTTCTTTGACTTTGGTAGAAATAGAAATACAGTGTTTCTTCATTGCAACGCCTCTCTTTAAACCCCGAGAATAAAGATCAGGTACCTCACTTTTGTGTCATTTTTGAAAATTCAAAGGCTAAATGAAAATAGAACTTGTACGATTTGATCCAATCCATTGTATTTTATTTGCAAAAAAAGTTTAAGAAATAATGTGGAATCGTTGAAGAGAAAATCTTGGCAATGGATTTTTGGAATAATCGCTGCGTTAATGAAACCTTTCGGGACAATACTGTTATTCTGAAATAACTATACATAAACAAGTTCTAATTTTGACATTTGATTACATAAAGAGAAAATCTCAAGCCACAACAATGAAATGTAGAGGAGGTTCTAAAAAATCGTTTTTTTTTTGCAATTTTCGAAAATTCTGTGATTTTAGCGAAAACTGGACTTATGTCATTTTTGTGCGGGTGGGTGCGGGGGCGGATGAGCAGGTTGAGGCGGGGATGGGTCAAGTCACACCCACAGTCATTAGTGTGGGAGGGTCTGAAAGGGAGTGACCGGCGTGGGCAGGGGGGCGGGGGCAGGTGCGCGGGCGCGGGGGCGCGGAGGCGGGGGCGGGCGGGGGCGAGCGGGGCAGGCGGGGGCGAGCGGGGCGGGCGGGGCAAGCGTGGGCGGGCGTGGGCGGGCGTGGGCGGGCGTGGGCGGGCGTGGGCGGGCGTGGGCGGGCGGGCGGGCGTGGGCGGGCGTGGGCGGGCGTGGGCGGGCGTGGGCGGGCGTGGGCGGGCGTGGGCGGGCGTGGGCGGGCGGGGGGGGGGGGGGGCGTGGCGCGCCGCGTGCTCGTACCCGTGATGCGCGGCAGGCGCAGGGGCCGCAGGTCGTTGGCCGCGAACCCGGGCACGTGCGCGCCCAGGCTGAAGCCGACGAGGTGCACGTCCGTGGCGCCGGTGGCCCACACGCGCCGCACCATCTCAGCCAGGCAGCGGCCCGCGAAGCGCGTGTTGTGCGCCGCCGTGAAGTAGCAGGGGCTCTGCACCAGGTCCGCCCAGTCCTGCAGGATGATGTTGTAGTCGCCGCGCTCCAGGTACTCTGCCGGAGAAAACAACGCTACTAGCACTCAACGATCATTAATTATTTTGGCCATTTGCCACGTGCACAAAGCAAAATAAATCAGCCATGCAATCATATTTGATTATTGTTTCGAACGCGTCAACAATTATAGATACTACTATATCCCAGGATATGGCGATGTTCTTTCCCGCTCAAACGTGACATCCAACACCGACCTACACATCAACGTCAATGTGCGCCCCCTTGGTGAATTAGAGCCACTCCCGGCACAAGCTCTAAGCTCTCGACTGGTCTTTCGACATGTGTGGTAGTGTAGTGCATGCAAATGTGTATTGAAGGGGAGAGGAGGAGGTAAGGATGAGGAAGGAAAGATCACGCGTGACCAGTTGTCCGTTTGTTAGAACAAAGCTCCGGCATTCGCCTGGAATTGATAGGAGGAGCCACGGAAAACTACCGATCAGATCAGCCGGCACAAGAATTCTCCTCCAGACAGCGAGTGAATTCGACCTACTTGTGTCGAAATCAGCCACCGTCTGGACTTGAAATCTCAGACCTTTCGGTCAGTCAGTAACTTATACTTGATTACCGCTTAAGTTAGGGACTGGGTCTTAAGATACTAGGTCTTAAGATAATGTGTTCTTTTGTACGCGAACCCCCGTGATTCTCCATTGTAAGAGCATTGCATTCCTTGCTGGAAAGAAATTTAAAAAGTAACATTTTCAAAGTATTTAAGATAAATAAAAATGTATTATCGTTCCGAGAACTCTAGGGAAAGCGAAAGTAGCTCAGCACTCTACTTCAAAACGTAGTAGTTTCACACCTCACATCATGTACATGGTTGAGTGTGTGTATTCACATTCCCTGTTTAAGAAATGTGCATGTAGTCCAGTCAAATGTTGTTCCCGTAAACCAGGCACCTCAAACCGCGCCTACACGAGCAACTTGCCCACCTGGGGAGCCCGGCGGACACGGGCAACTTCCGCTGACTCCGAACTCATTTCTCTAGAAACATGTAGAAACTGGTGTACATGCGCAAGCTGAAGCGGCACGAGACGGGGAATAGCGGCTTCGTACGAAAATATGTTTGCAAGATTTTTCAATCAAATATCCGAGAATTTTATTAAGTTTATATTCTTCACTACTTTTTACTATTCGATGTTTATTTTCTTATAAAATTCTCCCTTATATAAACATCTTTGCCAAGAGATAGGAATATGTTTGAATGGCGATTTTTTTTCTTCTTTTCGTTTTGTGTTGTGTTATTAAATCATTCGGTTATTCATTGTATTTAGCATTAATGTGAAATAAATTAACAAGTTTTTATAAGTTAATTATTCTTGCTTACGAATGGACAGCGCTTTTAACAGACAAAAATATTTGTGTCTTAAACCTTCTAACCGGAACAAAGAAAGTTCATGCTTTTATATCACTCTTAAGTAAACAGGATTACAAAATCAAAATTATTTTGAATCATTTTTTAAATTTTACTCTTAATTGAGAATTTGGAATTGGACTGATGTATTATTTCATTTTAATGGATTTCTTTGCATTAAAGAGAATATGAGAATTAGTATATCTTAATTTGTGATAACTGTCAAGTATCTTCTCCCAAAGACTGTTATGGGCCAGGTATCCAGTGACGTACCACCTTTCCGGAGGAATTTATACAACCCTTACTTTTAAATCTCGCGCCAATTTCTCTGGACGCAGTGCTCGCGAGCTCTAGTAAGCTTGTTACCTTGCCCGCGACCTTGACATACCTGCAGTAAGCGGTAACTTTTTTGCGCTCTGCCTAAAACTGAAGGAAACCTCTCTCCTCCCTATTATCTCGCAGTGGCGTCCTAGTTTCTCTACAATATGGTTGAAAACAACTATTATGAATGAATTAATTGCATTGTTGAATGATGAATGAAAATATAATCCTTCTTACAAGAGTTGAAATGTTGGAGTATATTCTAAAGGGGGTTATAAAATTAATGTAATGAACAAATATATCGATTTGCCTTGTATCATGAAAAGTTTTAGTTTTCGAATCGGTCACATTGCCTAGGGTATAAAACGTTACTAGGCCTTTTAATGTAAAGTAACAGAGCTTTCCTTATGAATTATTTCACAGCGTATTTACATAAATCATTCCAAGTGTTCATAAAATATTGAAACATTGTTTGTTGTAATATCTGGGCAATGCTCTTGGAGATTTAATCATTGCCCCCCCTCCCCCGGCATGAGTTGAATTTACTGGGATTTTTTTTATTTGGCACCTAAAGGCCCTCAGCGTTACCATTAAAATTTCGGTCCCATATTCACCACAAAGGAACGCCACAACAATGGTCTTAGATATATTCATCCATTAGTTGATGCGTTTCCGGCGTAGTGAACATGGAATCTGATTACGTCGGGCGTCTTAGAGGATATACTTTTGCCGGAAACTTAGCCAAAGTTGTTTGACATGCTGTATCATAGGACGACGTGGCCAATGGGTTTTCCGCTCTCCAAAAATCCTCTCAGCCCGACCGAACCCGAGCGCTGGGGGTTAAGGGTCAGGAAACTAACCCCTTATACACTGAAGACAAACATTGCGCCTCTATTTGTTAATTATAAAAACCCTAGAACTTCCCTTATAAGTAAAATTTCGAATCAAACTCGCCGTTAATCCTTTACAATGGAGTAATTTGTGTGAGAGAGAAAGAACCGCAACATATCACCTCGCGTAATACGTAATATTATTTTCATTAAAACACCAGGTATTGTGCGAGGTATTTCGGTAGCACAAGACGGTCTCTTAATTCTTCGCCATACTAGCTACTTGCGTAGTAAAGAGAAAGTATTGTCAAGCTGCAGCGGTATGTAACTTCTGTCAGAAAAACTCGTTTGGGGGGGCTATGATATAAAAAAGTTGATATAAAAAAATTGGTTGCCAGCAAAACGTATCTTATATATGTGATCGCCCGCTAGCTTCTAAACCATTCAGATTACGTTCTCCAGAATTGATATTTCCCAATCGATCTGAACGAACTCGACGTGTTACGAGTTTGAAAAATATTTTGATTTTTGGGAGTACTTTAAATAAGCCTCAACATTTTCTAAATTTCCTCAAAATGGTTCCAAATTTTTGAATTAAACTTTGTCCTCGGATGGAGTAGAGGACACTTAAAAGAAAGCCACGAGTCTCATTTTCGATGAAATCCATAATTTTTTGAAAATTGCAAAAGTTCACTTTTTCGGCGTCTTCCTACAGCGAAAATATTGGAGATAAATATTTTTTCCATAATGATATCTTCTTCATAGACAGATCTTGAAATGAACTCTTGTACAATTTTTCAAAAATATAAGTAGTTTTCGCGTAATTTTGTGTGAAATACAATTAGTAAATACAATTACTTGTATATGCAATTTTTAAGCAATTATTTTCTAAAAAAAGACTCCAAATTTTTTCTTTGAAATTTCTCTACGTATGTTTCTACAACGATAAAAAATTGGTGCTGATGACATTTTCGGCCATTTCTCTGAATTTTTGGAAATTGTAGAACATTAACGTTACAAAAACACAATATTGAAGACAGATATTTGCCTTTAATAAAATCTATCCTAAAATATCGATCTTAAAATAGGGGAATGAACTTAAAAAACATCAATTTTCGTGTTATTTCTGCTTGAATTTTTATTAATTTAAAAAATAATAAAAAACTGCTCCAAATTTTTCGTTACATTTTTTCCACACGTTGAACTCTCTGAATTGTTGAAAATTGCAAATTTAGAAATAATGCGAGAAAATAAATGTTGTACTACCATAGCTTCATCGTGCAACTATGCATAGTAAAAGATGGGGAATAGATTATGGAGCTTAAAAATGTCAGCAGTTTGTTCTTTTCCCCCGCACGTCACATACATTTTTACCGTTTTTTGAAGAAAATGAATAAGTAAATAAAGTAAAAAATAAAACGGGGAATACGCCTTTCCATTTTGAACATGCATTTGAAAACAAGCAATGAACAAGCAACGAGCCTCGCTCCTGGCACATAGCGAAGTCGGTAGCCTTTCACCACTGAGGTCCGGGTTCGATTCCCGTCGAATCTCATTTGAAATTTGTTCCAACAAAACGAGTTTGGATGCTTCATAAGGACTAGTTCAACCCTTGTGAAGTGTTCTAAACCCTATCCTTATTCCTTCCCAATTCTGACCGCTGGGTTGTGACGCAGGAGGCGCGTACGCGGAGATGCTACCTGGCAGTGCTCTTGACAACTGTCTGCGACATGACAGAAAGTTAATGAAGGATTACTCCACAATTGCGCAATGTAATGGAGGATTACTCCCCAGCGCAAAGCGCTCAACGCCCCTTAACGGGCTTGGAGACGCGTTGCGTCAAAATGGTAGACGCAAAAAAAAAAAAAAAACAACAACAACATTTATCACATTCTGAATTCCGAGGGCTGCTTGCAGAAAAAAATATGTGCATAATGAGAAAATACCACTATTGAACACTTTGCAGGATGAAATTGGAAATTGAGAGGCATTTGCTACATTCAAAATTGATATAAATTTCAGGAATTGTAATTATTTTATGTAAAATTAGAATAATTGTTGAGTAATTTTGTTGTAAGATTATATATTTTCCTCTGGGAAGATGACAAAAAGTTTCATTATAGACAAAGTGTTCAAATGTGACCCGTCTACCTCATTACATTAGATCAGTGATGCGCTCAATTCTGAGAGTTAATATGATAACACGAAAATTGTCCCAAACAAAGCGTTAGCTATTTAGATTAGCGTTCCGAATAACTGGAGTGGACGGGACCAGACCGTAGTCTGAATGCAAATAGCTATTTAATCAGATGCAAAGTACAAAATAATATTTTTCTGTGTGATAACAATACGCCAGATAAACACTGAGTTTAAAACACATTTCGCGTTCATTCGATTCGTTAATTTGTTGAAAAAATACAAGAAATCACTTTACTGAGTTTCATTCAAAATACACAGAAAGCCGGTAATTAATTTTGGAAACTCGAGAGCTTTCGTGTTCATTATTAGTTGTGATCTTATTCACCTTATTCCACATCCTGCGAAAAATACTATGTTGATATTATTACTACCTAAAAGAGGTAAGGTAAATTCTATTCTTGAAAAAGGATTGAGTAGATTGACATGTTGAGCAGGACCAGGTAGACGGATATATGTAATTTAAATCGATGAAGCTACCGAGTCCCATTACAGAAACTGTTATCATTCTAATTAGAATGATATTCAAAGAACATAGTGTTTTATAACCAGAGAAGTCTTTTATTCTCATTAATGGAATGAATCACATATTAAATAATCAGATCATTCTTCAATGATGTTTATTTTTATAAGTAATACAAAATGTGCTTTTTGGTTAATTGCACCACATCGTCATCAAACGAATTATATTTCTGAAATCCGTAATCTGGGAATTATTGGATTCAAGGAAGGAATATTAGAGTATATTTCATGCCTAGGAAATTACCAGAATTGGTACACTTGCCATAGTACGAATATGCCCCATAATCACGTACAAACTAATGCGACAACAATACTTTGCTCTCTCATTGTCACTAATCAATGACGTCGGAAATGAGGTAAATGTTATCCACATGTGGTCTTATTTCTGTGTAACAATAATATTTAATACTTCATTACTTTCTTGTGAATGTTTGAATACTTTCTCGTTACGTGAAGTTTTTATCTATGACTAAAATTATGCGCATACAAATATTTCTACACAACCCATTTGCTTTCTCGTGCTCTTGAAGGCGGGTGGCCATGATAGCGATACGAAGCAACTCAAAAAGTCCCAGCGCCAAAAACTTTTTAAGTTCACGCGACGAAGGCTGGAATACTTCCTCGCAAAGTTTCTCAGAGTAATAAAATTTCACTGGGCTAAAACGAACAAGAAGACACGCACGCTAAAGAATGCGCATACTTTTCGAATTACTTCGGTATTGTACCGAATCTTGTTTAGCAACTCCACAGCGCACGTGCTAATACTGAATGCCAGAGACACAATTCAGTGATCAGCATGGTTGGTTTTTCGCAGTAAATCAGCACGTGCTACGGGTCAGACTCTGTTAATACTAAAACTTAGGATCGACTGAGTTAGCTCAGAGCCAGCGTTGCCGCTGTATTTACAGCGATTCTGAGCGGGAGGTCTTAGGGTTCCAGTTATTTGACAGATTTTTGTCTCTTAGCTGTATAACTAGTTCCAATTCATCCGCTGTCTGGCGAACAATTCTAGGGTCCGCCTGCTCTGATTGGTAGTTTTCCGTGATTTATCCGATGAGTAAAAGGTGAATGCCGGAGCTGTACCCTAACAAACGGGCCTCGGAGCGTGCACGACCTATTCTTCCCGTTTTTTTTAACTTATCGTCTCTATTTTCAAACACATACACACACATATACACTACACTACTACATGTCGAGAGACGAGTCGGAGGCCAAGAGCTTGTTTCGGAGTGGTGCATCGCTGCGGGAGATAGCTGGAAGAGGATTCCCTCGTAAGTCGACACGTAGATCGGCGGCTGTTCTCACCATCACTGCCACCTCCCGGGATAAAGCATTCACCGCAAAAATGACCATACCAGTTGTTGAGCCCGGAAACAATCAATTAATCAAGGAATTCAGTTTGTTTGTAACGAAATAAAGATGGCAAAACGTACCTTCTCTAGTGACTAGGTTTGCACTTCGATAGATTGACATGAAAGTTCTGAACAAGACGATTTCGGACAAGCAACACGGCAGTTATCACAAAATTCGCTAGATAGCATCTCGGTATGACAGATTTTAGCTTGCCATTGTGACTCCAGAGAAAGGCACTTGGCCGAAAAATCGAGCGTTTGGTACTTGAGACTCCGCCAATGAAGACATGATGGTTTGGTTTTTTCGTGTTTCCGGGCGCGTCAACTGCTTCGGTCATTCGTCTCGTTAGTGTAGTGCATGTTTTTTTCTCGGGAGATGGCGGTGATCTTCCCCCGCCGGATGGCGAGATCGGCGCCGACCTACCGTCGGCTAGTGGGGTTTTCCCCTAACCAGGACTCTCCCACCAACGGGGCACCGCCCCAGTCGGGACAAGCTCTAAGCTCCCGACCGGTCTCCCGGAATATGTGGTAGTGTAGTGCATGTTAGTGTAAGTGTGTGTGTAAGGGGAGAGGATAGGACAAGGAAGAGGATGGACAGATCGCGCGCGGTCCGTGGCCCGTTTGGTAGGGTACTGCTCCGGCATTCGCCTGGTGTTGATCGGAGAAACCACGGAAAACTACCGATCAGAGCAGCCGGCCGCTAGAATTCTCCTCCAGACAGCAGCTGAATTCGACCTAGCTGAAAAGCTAGTGTCGAAAATCCTGCCGCCGCCAGGACTCGAACCTAGGACCTCCCGGTTAGAGGTGCTGCAGTGACATCAGTTGATGCACTGAGCTACCGCTACCGGTATGAAGACATGATTTCATGTGTAAAACGTACAGTGAAGTTGAAAATCATACAATGGAGTACAAATTATGTGAAAAAGGGGCAATGAAAAGTGAAGATTATCATAGACAACTAGTGATGCTGCAAATGGCACAGACTTTCTCGTATAGTTTTAGATTTTTTTAGTCTGAGCTAACTATTCGGACTTGCAACATACTCTTGCAATCTGACATCTAGCGTCGCCCAATGAACTTTTTTAAAAATGTTCTCAATTTTTCGGCTCCTAATAGTAGAACCGAAATATTACATTAAGAATATCAAAGAAGAGTGAAACCTCGTCATAAATTGCAATTTTCATTGAAAAATTAGGAGCAGTTTTTAAGAAAATGGCTTTTAAGGGACTTATGACTGAATCTTGAAACTTCGGTAATTTTGCACATTTAAATACAGAATTTTTACAGGACATGCATTTCATTTATGTAAAACACTGTACCAACTTTCAACTCGATTGTTCCAGTCAATTAATTGTTATTAATTTTTAATTAAATTTTTGTTATGTAATACAAAAAATGCTCCTTGTATAATAATTTTAATTTTTTTTCTAGTAATTCATTAAATATATATGAATAAAATGGGGTATGGATTTTATTGAAATGCAAGAACTTATGTTTCTACAATTTTTTAAAGTATTGTATAATGAATTTTCGAAGAAAAAGGTATCTGCTTGTTTTTTAAAATTCATGAAAAAATAGTTTGACTTATGTCACAAAAAAATCCATACCACAATATCTTTATTAGACATTTTACTATAATATCTGAAAGTTTCACTGAAATCAAGCAAAAAATGTTAAACATGGAGCATTTTTTATGTAAGATAATGCTGAAAAATCACACACCGAGAAAATGACAATTAAAGTATTATGAATGCCTGTGCACTTCAGAATTGCCCTGCACTGTATGTACAGCCTGGTTTCCGAAAATGCTTTTAATTTCCTATTACTTTTAGATATATTATCAATTTCACAGCCTTTCACTACCTACATTGTCACAAGTAGGTAGTTGTTCTTCAGTGATTGAAGTCACTTTCATGCTTTGTTGCGTGTACCTTTTCAACACATTGGCCCTGGCACAACGAGTTCTTTTCGAGGGTCGCTTCTTTGACACTCTGTAATTAGTTCTTGGCGATTTTTGCCTTTTCATTATGTAAG
The DNA here is from genome assembly GCA_011170035.1 of Teleogryllus occipitalis. Lineage (NCBI taxonomy): Eukaryota > Metazoa > Arthropoda > Insecta > Orthoptera > Gryllidae > Teleogryllus > Teleogryllus occipitalis. The sequence goes on from BLKR01002844.1 coordinate 42,945, forward strand.
AAATTACAAAAAAGGAAGACAGATCACACGAATAACCCTGAAATACACGACACACTTCCCTTTGAACACTAGGTAATAACACCATTCAAAACTTAGCGAGCAGCGAACATGTTAACATGAGATAAACATGAGATATACTCTTTGCATGTAAACAACAAATCCGGAAAGCATGACAACTACGTACAACAAAAGAGAAATTCATTCTATGTTAACAAAGAACACACAAAAAATCGATGTCTAAAACAATTATTTAGAAACTGTAAGTAAATTATGAGAAAATGTATATAGGTCTAACAACTAAAATTTAGCTAAATCAATTTTGTTAAGTATTTATTATGAATACGTAGTGAAAACAATGAGTATCACAAAGCGCGAACATTACACTTCCTTTGCCCGCGAATTTCGAACGCCAAAATAGAAAAAAAACAGTACAAAAGAGGAAAAAATGTCATGTTAGAAAAGGGGGCGTGGCACTGAGACCCAGTTGTTCGCACGCTAGCCATTTAAACCGTCCGTAGAGCCTTTAAAAATGGCGGAATGGTAAAAATTAAACCACCGTGTGATAGCGGAAGGATCACAGAATTTTTTAGGCCCAAAATAGAAAAATGGAAAATTTTCAAGAAAATCTACATTTTTCAGTAGAAATCCCTTTACTATAAATGAGAAATTTGAAACTCTTTTTCATAGAAAAGTTTTGAGTTTTCGAATAAGCCATTTGGAGTCATTTGAAGTACTACCTCTCACAAATGCAATAGTATTTAAAATTGCTTGAAATGTGCATATTAACTGCATGATATAATATATAATATGTGGCTATACACACACACACACTATATATATATATGTATATATATATATATATATATATATATATATATATATATATGTATATACACACACACATTTGTGTGATTTTTGAAAATTACAAAAGAATGCATCAAAATGAATGTCGTTTTTAACAATGCAATTAGCACTACCAACTGAAAATGTTGGAAGAAATAATTTGGAGCCATTTTTTTAGAAAATGGCGTTTGAGCATTTCTGAAAATGCGGAATTTTGAGCTCATTTTAACAGACAACTTTTGAATTTTCGTGAACATTTATATGACATTATTTAAAGTACATGTACTCATAAATATAGTAACGTGAACAAATTGCCGTTAATGTAAATATTAACGACGTGAGAGACAAGTTAAAAAATTGCATTTTTGTAATCATTGAAAAAGGAAAGAATAGAGTAATATGACGTTGATTTAATCTTATATAGTACATTTAACATTATCCCTATCAACAGTTTAAATAAAAACATTGGGGCCGTTTTTAAAAATATCTTGTTTTTGTAATTTTTTACAATTGCAAATATTGCACTCTTTATTTCGCGAAAACTACTGACATTTCCGAAAAAATGTACATGACCTTAATGAAAGAACTAATTATGGACGAAAACTTTTTATTTGAAGGTAAAATCTCTATCTTCATTATTATAGTTGTAGGAAAACGCCGAAAAAATCAAACTTTTCCAGTTTCCAAAAATTGAGAAAATTGGACCTATACCACCTTTATAAATGTATTCTTACAAGAAATTTAAAAAAAATGGAGCGTTGTTTTTTGGAAAAATTTTGAAAATGTGCCGAGAGCTTCATGTAAAGTACCCCCAAATCGTAAAGAATGTTTTTAAAAATTTGAAACCTTCAACTATAGCCAGATAGACAGGGGATTCTTCAATTGGGAAAAAACCCTACGCATGGTTTAGGCGCTATTGGTGTTCACAGACGGACGGACGGGCAAAAATATTTTGTATTCTGCTTGCAATTTCAGCAATTGAAAAGAACTTAAATGCAGCTGATAGACTTATATGAGAAAAAAATGTTGATTCGGAAATAATTAATGACATTCTTCTGATTCATAGTTTCGAGAAGAAATCTGTACAACAGATTATTAACCCTCATACCAAATCTGGGGTCTTCTTGGTCCCCACGATGATTAATTTGTTAATTTTTTTTAATATTTGCAGGATCATTTCACTGTTCTAGATATGCCTTTGTGAACTTATTAAACAGATACCTAACCATTTTCACATATTTTCCAAATTTTATTAGTTATTATTTTTTTGTTAAGAGGGGCGATTTGATATTTATTATGTTATTGGAAATTACTTATAAAAGGAATCCTTACATAAAATCATACATTTACACTCAGTATATTCTCGTACTCATTCGTGTTTATTACTTCCAGTTTTCAGTAAAGCATAGGGTGCAGAAAAACTGTGGTACTTGGTAGGTGGTGTGGAAGGTGGTACTTGGTAGAAAAACGCAGATATGGTACGAGGGTTAATTACACTTCCGCACATATTCAGTGCGCTTATATGTAGTGAACATAGGTACAACAAATCTGACATTAGCCGGAAAGGTTCCTCACATATACTGTTTCCGTAGTTTTGCAATGTTATCACGACTGACATTCATCAATTCCTTCCTCAAGAGGCGAAACGATGTCGTCAGGACCATTGTTCTGCTCTAGGAGTCAGGCAACCGAGAGTGCTGGACTCTCGAACTTACGGAAATCACGGGGTTATGGTCGTAGTAGTTGACGGGTCTGAAAACAGTAACTACTCTCTCGATCACTGGCTCCCCCCCCCTAGTAACCTCAACCGTACACGCTTCAAGAGCACTAAATTGGCCTTGGTGCTGAGCAGATGTCTGGGAGGAGGCGACGAATTCCCACACAGCCGTGGCCTTCGCGGGCTCTGTCTCCTCCGTCTTAATTCTCCTCATCCGGCTTGACTGCGCGCGAGGATGGGACATCAAGTGCTGTGGTGCGCGGAAGACGTTTAGGCCTCTTGAGAGGAGAGCGAGGTGTAACTGGGCTCCGACACTTTCCACTGATCTTCATCGCGTACCGAGAGCGGTGGCTCAGGGCATCAACAGATACCCTGCAATGCCTCTTAACGGGAGGTCCTAGGGTTCGAGTTCCGACGGTGGCAGGATTTTCGACACTAGCAAGATAGCTGGGTCGAGTTCAGTCGCGTTTGAAGGAGACTTCTAGCTGGCGACTGCTCTTATCGGTAGTTTTCCGTGGTTTCTTCGATCAGCACCAAGCGAAAGCCGGAGCAGTATCCTAACAAACGGGCCACTGACCGCGTGTGATCTTTCCTACCTCTTCCTTGTCCTATCCTCCCTCCCTTACACACTTTCATGCACTACACTACCACACATGTGGGAGACCGGTCGGGAGCTTAGAGCTTGTCCTGGCTGGGGCGATGCCCCTCTGGTGGAAGATACCTGGTTGGGGAAACCCCGTTAGCCGACGTTAGATCGGTGCCGGATCTCACCACCCAGCGGGGGAAGATCAGCGCCACCTCTCGAGGAAAACACATGCAATACGTTGCCGGGTCTAATGACCATAGCGGTTGACGCGCACGGAATACCAAGCAACCAACCAATGATCGTCATCGCGAATGCTGAGACGACGCTTCGGGGCACTCGAGGGGGCGGGGAGAATTGGGTAACTTGTCCCGACTTCATTGGGGACACAATTTTTCCATTCAAAACTAATAAAAAATGTATTAACTTCTAATTAAAATTCACCGCTAGAAGTTATTTCAGTTGCATGGAGAAATTAATTCTATTCATGTATTGTAGAGAATGCAAACTTGTATTTGAAATACGAGCAAGAGATCCACGTGGATTTGTTCAGTGGTGACAAATGTTTTTAACAACCGGGCGTGGGTTTAATAACAGCATGGATCTCACTTGGGTGATGGCTCGCTAATAAGATCCCAAACGCGTGAAAAAAATGTGGAATAATAGCTCTTTGGGTACCTTTAAGGTTATTCCAATGGCATTTTCCGGTTGAAACAACTCCTACAAATGAATGATTTGAGAAATACTGTCAGTATACAGTATCTTAATCATTATGTTTGGTGTTATTTTATCCGTGTGCATATTCTCTAGTCGCTTGTGTTCTCTAGGAGGCTGAGTAGCGAATAAGTATGTCACATGATAAAATAATTTATATTATGAGGAAATAGGTTCAACAAATCTGTAATGGTAAATGAACTGTGAAGGAGTCACTGTTTGAAGGAACTCACTTGTAGTCGTCCGTATACTATGCACCATTCAGCATTACAGAAATTCATAAAATAATTTCTTGGTTTTAGAGTATTGTTGAAGTTCGCGCCAGATATCTGTGCACTCGAGCGTAAAAGCAGGAAGGTCGAATTCAGCTGCTGTAAGGAGAATTCTAGAGGCAAGCTACTCTGATCTGTATTTTCTGTGGTTTCTCTGATCAATACGAGGCTAATGCCGGAACAGTTCAAACGGGCTACGGACCGCGCTTGATCTGTTCTTCACCATTCTCGCCTTCTCCTTTCCCCTTGCACACACACACACACACACACACACACACATTTACAATTACATCCACTACGCTACCACACATTTCGGGAGATAAGTCGATAAGTTAGAGCTTGGCTGAGGCAGTGCTCCATTGGTGGAGATACCTGAATGAGGAAACTCCCTAGTTAGACGTGTAGTTTGGTGCCATATCTCACGATATACTGTGATGATTCTTATTTCTTCATTCGATGATTTACATTTATAGAGAGAAAGATAAGAATATCCCTTTATTTTATTTTTTGGGTCTGATGATATGATTCTAGGGAATACACTGTAGATTTGAAATATGGCTACTTACTGAATGACTAAATTTTAACGTTTCCAAATTTAATTTCAAAAATTGATTGATTGATTGATTGTTTGTTAGTCCGAGCGCGTCAACTATCGTCATTCGTCCCATACGTGTAGTGCGTGTTTTTTGTTCGGGAGGTGGCGGTGGTCTTCCCCTGCTGGGTGGCTAGATCCGGAGCCGACCTACCGTCAGCAAACGGGCTTTTCCTAACCGGGTATCGCCCACCAGCGGGGCACCGCCCCGACTGAGACAAGTTCTAAGTCCCTGACCGGTCTCCCGGCATGTGGAGTAGTGTAGTGCATGTTAGTGTAGGTGTGTGTGTAAGGGGTAAGGATAGGACATGGAAGAGGAAGGAAAGATCCGTGGCCTGTTTGTTAGGGTATTACTCGGACATTCGCCTGGAGTTGATCGGAGAAACCATGGAAAACTACCGATCGTCCGAACAGCGACTGAATTCGACCTTGCTGAAAAGCTAGTGTCGAAAATCCTGCCACTGTCGGGACTTAAACCTAGAATCTCTCGGTCAGAGGCGCTGCAGTGACATCAGTTGATGCACTGAGCCACCGCTCCCGGTCAAAATCAAAAAGAAATATTTATTTACAACCATATTAACGACAACAAAAACTTTACACAAAAATTTGTTACTAAAGAACACAATATCAAAAGTCCTTATAACACGCCCACATTTCGTTTATACTTCAAATTGTGTACCTCTTGTCAATACTCCAAGACGTTAAACTTTTGTGTGTATTCGGAGAATTTTAACTTTCTTATGTATTCCAACAGGTATATCTTTCGTCTAACTTTCAAGATGTGAAACTTCAGTCCATACACAAAGACGTCTATTTCTTTTCTGGTTGTTGATTTTATTCCTTGTACGTCTCCATAGCATCCAACCTGTGTTCTCGTCCCAAGTAGGCTATAAACGTCTTCTCGATGTCAATTATAGACTGCATCTTGACTCGTTACAATACCGAGGGAGGAACATGACCACGTCCCGAGATAAAACAAGTACTGCACAGAGGCGCTGCAGTGACATCAGTTGATGCACTGAGCCACCGCTCCCGGTCAAAATCAAAAAGAAATATTTATTTACAACCATATTAACGACAACAAAAACTTTACACAAAAATTTGTTACTAAAGAACACAATATCAAAAGTCCTTATAACACGCCCACATTTCGTTTATACTTCAAATTGTGTACCTCTTGTCAATACTCCAAGACGTTAAACTTTTGTGTGTATTCGGAGAATTTTAACTTTCTTATGTATTCCAACAGGTATATCTTTCGTCTAACTTTCAAGATGTGAAACTTCAGTCCATACACAAAGACGTCTATTTCTTTTCTGGTTGTTGATTTTATTCCTTGTACGTCTCCATAGCATCCAACCTGTGTTCTCGTCCCAAGTAGGCTATAAACGTCTTCTCGATGTCAATTATAGACTGCATCTTGACTCGTTACAATACCGAGGGAGGAACATGACCACGTCCCGAGATAAAACAAGTACTGCACTTAAGAGGACTTGTGACCACTGTTAACGCGGCCAGAAGCACCAACTAATCTATCACTCGAATAGTTTTGCTAACAACTCCCAGCAGAAATCTTTACTTTTCGACGTTGCCATTTTAGGGCTGTCAGTCCCGGACAGTTATCATTTCCAGACGAAAGTTTCAGTCATTAACTGTCTAGATTAATCACGAACGCATAGTAACCTTAGTTACCTTTGTCTCTCATTGACCCTTCAATTTTCAAGAATGTGAACACAAGATGAAATTATGATGATAAAAATTTGAGGCTCAATTTATTGCTTAGTCGTTAATATATCGGATCGCAATGTATTCCTCAAAATGACTCGGCAAAATATCTCGGACTTACTCTGGACAGAAGACTGACATGGAAAATACATATAAAGAAGAAAAGAAAAGAATTAGACCTAAAACTTAGAAGGTTAAACTGGCTACTTGGAAGAAAATCATCGTTAAGCATCGCAATGTAAAAAGCAATATTAAAACCAGTATGGACATATGGAATTCAACTTTGGGGAACAGCTCAAAATTCTAATGTTGAAATATTACAACGCTTCCAGTCTATAGCCTTAAGAAAATTTGTAAATGCCCCCTGGTACGTAACGAATGCAACATTACACAAAGACTTACAGATTCCTACTATAAAAGAAGAAATCAAGAATACTAGTGCAAAATACCTACAAAGACTACATAATCATCCGAATATTCTAGCCATCAACTTACTTGACAATAGTGACTCCTACAGACGACTTCAACGTCATCATACTCTAGACCTTCCACATCGACTTTAAATTATTCATTTCAGAAATTATAATTGATAGTTAATTTGTATTAATAATGTATCATTGGTGGAGTACGGTCATGGGATTTTACTCCTCTCATGTATTTGTTTATGTAAATCTATGTAATTTTGACAAATGTTTGTTCACAAACAAATTGCAAAATAAAATATAATTAAAAAAAAGTCGTTAATATTGTCATCTCAAGTAACTAGACAGTCAATGACACGTAATTAATACGCAGAAAAGCATGCTTGATATCTTTCTAAGAAAAATAAAACACTTTTAAATCTTGGATGATTATTTATGTTTTAATAGACTGTTAAAATTTATAGAACATACCTCTCCGAAGATGATCGAAGATGAACTTTCCAGAATTGTATCCATGAGTAAAAATTTTCGTAGGAAGTGATGTGTTGAAATTTAGCTGCAGAAGGTTGCTTGACTTGTCAGTGTATTCGATCTTCTCCGGAAGTGTAGGGTTGAGCCTGTAATTCACAGATGTCATGCGAATGTGTCCAAATTTAAGTGTAACATTTTTTAATAATTATTGCATTTAAATGGACAGAGATTGGCAGGCAAACCATGAGTTGTGAACACGATAATTAATGAAATATAATACTATTTTGTATTATATAGATTTGTTTTGACCTTTTTTTGAAGTGTATAGTTCATACATATCTAATTAATAAGTACCAGTTTTATTGAAAACAAGAGTTCGAAATTTGAAATGCAAATTTGGACATATAATTAAAATATTTTGAGCATATTATGACTTTCGGTGATCCGTAGATTCTTATGAAATTTATTGGACTGGGAACATAATACATCCATTTAAAATAATGGCACTGTAATCTTAAAAATAAGATTATTTCAATTACCAAGAAATCACATTTTGCATTAAAAAATAAAGGAACACCAGTTCAATAATTTTTAATAAACTATCTAATAATAGCCGTTAAGCTCCACCCTCACCCTCACCCCCAACCCCGGGTGATGGGGGTGGTAACTTTCAATTCTCAAACGAAACCCCCCATTTTTTGGTTAAAGAATTAGATTTAACGTGAAAGATTTTTCATTCCTGATTAGATGGCGTTGAAATTTCTTTGAAAACGTCTACCCAGATGGTGAGAGGCTAGGAGACATACCTAAAAAGGGAAAGGAACGAAAAAAACTAGGTTCACGTTGTTTTTCCTGGGTGATGCTAAAAGTATTTTTTTAAAAGCATTTCAACGCTATCAGGAATGAAAAAACTTACGCGTTATATCTAATTCTTTAATAAAAGAAATGGGGGTTCCCGTTTGAGACTTGAATGTTACCACCATAGACTTAAATGTTAGAGACATCAAAGCTACCCCCTAGAAGTGGAAGTTGGGACTTAACTGTTATCACTAGATACTTTTTAAATATTATTGAACAGATGGGGGCGAGGTTTGATTTCATATCAGGCAGGTGTACCCTTTAGGGATATATTTTTTTGTCAGATTTTTTTGCGTAGTTTTTGAATTATTTTGATATTTCAAGTTCAATGGGACACCTGTATCTGGTGAGTCACGTAACATTAGCACCTCTGGTAATTTTCCAACGATTGAAGTTATTGCAATGCAGTTTTCAATAATGTGCATGAGAGAATGGGGTTCATTGATGCATGTCTTCGTTTCGATTTTATCACATGTATTTCAAGAGATATAGAGGTAACTTTGTGTTTTTCAAATGGAACTATACATATTTTTTAGTCTATCACAACGAGCCCAAAAAGACGAATCCAATGAGCTATGTGCTAAAGTGCTATTCAATGTGGTAAAGTTCATTCCATATTGTCATATGCTAGATAAACATCTTTTGAGTAATTTTGATGTTTTGGGACTCTTGTTTAATGTATATTTTAAATGTAACAGTCCACCAAACAAGGTCGCGCAGCGCTTTCCCTGTTAGCACGTGCTCGGAACTCGTACAGTATCTGTTAAATACGAGTCGCAAAATTCAAAACTACTCGAGAAAATGCTTATCTAACATATAAAAATATGTATTTCATTGAATTCGTCTTTTTACGCTTGTCATGATAGACTAAAAATATGTATAGTTTCATTTAAAAAATCAAATTTACCTCAATATCTCGAAAAATGCAAATTATTAAAGAAATAATATTGTTCATGTATTAATTAGCCGCATTTCCATGAAAACTGCATTGCAATAACTTCAGCCATTCAAAAATTGCAGGAGGTGCTAACGTTCATTCTGCATATAATAGGATTATAAATCTATTGAAACTTTTCATTAGTAAAATGTACAAAAATGTAAGAACAAAAATTAAATAAAAACAAAGTTTAATGTTATTTAAAACCAATTAAACTAGGGAACTCGATTAGAAGTATTTTTTCTGACCGTTCTGCCGTGTTAGATTCACTGGCGAGCTAAAAATATTCGAGATCTGAGGAGTCTTTGCTTTGGTGTCCCTAACAAAACTGGAGCGGCAGCGGAAAAAATGCGTCCGACCGCGAATGGAAATCCGCAGCGAATAAAACTCTGCCAATCCACTCCCACGCCGTTCGCCTGCCTCACAGGTCTGAACGTGCTCATAAGTCAACGTTCCGCGTAGGCAGCGGATATTCCGCGTCGTTCTGTGGGAGCTTTTACCAGTGCTCATAAATCTTTGGATAAATATGTCCCTTTTGTCCCTCTTGCACCCTTATCCGTTTTGTTGCATTTCTCCCTTTTGCCTCCCATGTCCTATTAGTCCCACTTGTCCCATTTGTCCCTTTTTTTCGTTTCCCCTGGTCCAATTTTGTCTCGCCGTTCATTTTGTTTCATTTGCCCCATTGTCCTATTTTGCCCACTTGTCCCATTTTGTCTGCTTGTCTCGTTTGGTCTTCTTTGTCTCATTGTCCAACTTTGTCCCTTGTACTATATCCCATTATTCCATTGTGTCCCATTTTCCCACTTGACCACATTGTCTAATTGTTCCCTTCTTCCCATTTTGGTCGTTCCGTGCACTGTGATTGTAATTTAAAAACGGTACCACAACCCTGTGCCAACAACCCGTGCTACAGAACATCGAGGGTAATGACAATTCACAACTCATAAAAGAGTTAAATGTTTATGTTGAAAAACTTGGATAACAAGAAATAACTAAAAAATGTATATAACACGTCCCTATAGACTAATTTAGAGGACTCGTTACATAAATAATTATTTTGATGATACTTCACATTAAGCCTCAACAAAATTTTCGAAATTTTCTAAAAAATATTCCAAATGTTTTGAATAACTCTTTTCCTCTGATAGAGTAAAGAACGCTAAAAGAAATGTCACAGGTTTCATTTTCATTGATTTTCAAAAATTGCAAAATTAAAAAAACTCGACGTATTTCAATAACTACAATATTGAAAAAAGGATTTTTCCTTAATTCTATTCTTCAAAGAATCTTTAAAGGAGATCTTGTACTTTTTTCGAAAATATGAGTAGTTTTCGCGTACTTTTGCGCAAAATATTTTGAGAAAATTTTAAAATATTTTCTCAGAAACGGTCTCCAAATGTTTTCTTCTTAAATTTTTCTCAAATAGAGCAAAGAACTCCTAGAAAAGTGCAGATATATTTTTTTCAAACACTGTATTTTTACAAATTCCAAACATATTTTCTTGATGAAATATGTTCTAAAAAGCAGATCTGTAAATAACTTCATGTAAAAAATTTTGAAAATACGAGTAGTTTTCTCGTAATTTTTGCTTGAAATAAAAGCAATCTATAAAAAAATATTTTCTCAAAAACGGCTCCAATTTCTTTCCTCGGATAGAGGAAATGTCGCTTTAAAAATGTGTTAGTCTAATTTTCGTTGGTATTTCTTAATTTTCGAAAATTCCAAACGTTACAATTAATGTGAGAAATGATGTGCATCACTTGTTCCTTTTGTGTTCGAGATAACCAAGTTCAAGTGTATTATTCTGAGTTAAGTTTATAACAGTACTTACGGAGTGTATAAATAGAAGGTAACTCTTGGATCTGGACACTTTCCACCGGTGATCAAAGGGCAGGAAGCAACTTTCACAGTAGTACCTTCGCCGTTGTAGCCCACCACTGCAACACACCAACATATTTATGGAGAGATTCTTAAAATCGGTAAATAATTCACCTCTAAAGAAGGAAATTATTCGCAGCGAGCGACTTCAAAGAAATTTGATTACCTTCTGTCTTAGGTAGAGTATCTAAAGATATTAAGAGAAATTTCAACCAAAAATATAAACTTCGTCGCATGTCTATTATATATATATATATATATATATATATATATATATATATATATATATATATATATATATATATATAAACAGTAGTCAGAATATCTTCCTCTGATTTCCAGAATGCTGCTCAATAGAACGTAATTAAATTTATACATTATAATATAATATAAAATGTTTTAGGTTGTATTTATCATTCGTGAATAAAATCAGCTTCTATTATCTGCTCCGCGTAAAAGGATGAAAAAGCAACTAACTTAGAGAAAATTACGTGGATATACAATAAACATATTGCTCTGAAGTCTCAAAATATAAGGGTAAGGATATGTAAATTCACTAATGGAAAGAACAGACGAAAAGTATTTTTTTCTTTAAACTTTCGGTAAGGATAAAAGCAACTCACTGAATTCAATGAAAGACGTACTATTTTCATTACAACTTATGAATTTCCAAGAATTAGTTATTGTTAATCTCCTGTGTATTGTTTATTGGAAAATGGTTTCCTAGAAGCGGCTGAAATATTTAGTAGGTGAGAAGTCGTGTTATTACAAAATTACTTAACTTTAACAAATATCACGTGCAATTATATGGTCTAACACTACTAGTTACATACGTTATGGGCTATTAAGTTATGCGTTTAAGTACTGAACCCTACGCAGTTTTTAATTGTTCAGCAATGATTCAGATCGTGATGATAAATAGACTTAGCATTAGTGTTAACACAATACTTACACAGGAAAGATCCTACAAACCCAATGTTAATGGCGACGATTATTGCAAAACATATGAAATACGTTCTGCGAATCCTGATGCGCTTGAAAGCTGGCAGCTTCATCACTCCAGATCACACATGGCTTGTCGCTCCTATCTCTACCACGTGCTGTAGAGTGCGAAAGATAACACATCTAAATGAAATTGTAGACAGTACTTTATCACTGGCCACTACATTGAAAAACTGATATGGTTCCAGGGATTTAATGGGACATACACATTAACTACCGAGAGAGAATTCCAATTCCATAAGTACCATCTTCGCGATTTTTGGTGGGAAGGAAAAATGGCGGTAAAGAGCCACACAAAAAGTTTTGATTTGATGTACTAGATGAAGTATCATGGCGTTGCCCGGGTTTTATCACAATAATACGCAATAATAACAATACAAGACAATAATAAGAATAATTTACAAGAAATTCAAAACATTCTATCTTTAGTGTAAAATGGAACTAATTTGTCTGTAACCAGTATTGTACTTCAGTTTCTGGACAAATGATCGCCAACTTGAATTGACTGTTCGTCCAGTTTCCCGTGATCAATTGAACAAATGCTGAGTTGACCCCTACCTTTTTTGGAGCCTGAAAATATAGCTTCACTTGATACACGATTTGTCATGCTCTCTTTTTGCAAGTTGCAGGAGGAGTAGGGCGAGAAAGAGGAACGTTATTTTGTCAAGAACATTACACAGCCTAATCTGTAATTCGTTTGCCAATGTCAATACATAACTGAAAATGTTAAACCTTGTATTAGTTTATTGCTGACGGTCCTTTTGCTGTACCACAATTTGAATCTGTCAATCTAATACTGTTGAGTGTTAATGTAAATAATGATTAATTCTGTTAGTTTATATTTGAGGTAGGGTTGGATTGTTTTTTGTTTTTGTTTATTTCTTGAATTTTCTGAATTGAAAATGCTGATTTTTACGAATATATTAATTATTTGTGTTTTTTTGTCGTTTCTAGTACCGTTTAACTTGTTGTAGTACTGATGAGGTTTGTAAAAACAGCTGACGAAACGTTTGACAGCTTAACCATTTTTATTTCACAGCTTCTGACTTGATGAACCGTTAATAAAAACATTATTTTAATAGTAAACTGAATAAATCTTATTTCACTTCTTTGTCGTTGACAATGATTACTCGCAACAACGTTTATCAATTAAACCAATTAACTAAACCAAAAAATCTGGGCATTTGAGACTTTTATTTCCGCTAACAAGAAAAAGTAACCAGCGGTATTCCTAATTTCCAATGCGCACAGAAATTAAAAGAAAACAACGCAGTATCAGGCCAGGTGAAAGATTCCTATAGTTTTGTTAGATACCTAAGAACTCGGGAAATAATCCCAAAACAATGAAACATATTTGTTTTTGACTGAAGAATGCAAATATTGAATAGTGTTATTCCGCCTATCCTCACGCGTAAAATCTGTAGTTTATATATAAATACAATAAATACACATTATGTTATTACCGTATTCGTGGAGATTATTTTTGTTACAATATTTAATTCAAAAAGTTCCAGAACTGTTGGCATCCAGACAATATAACACAGAGGATATAAGTATATGTTGTATCAAGCTTCTACATTGTCTCCCTGTAATTCGTTACATCGCTGGCAACGTGTGTACAGGTCCTCAAACGCCTTTTGAAATGCCCCTCTTTCAACACTCTTTAGTTCTGTTGTCACTGTTGCTTCGATCGCCTTTACCGACTTGTACCGCTCCCCCTTCATCTTCAATTTCAACTTTAGGAACAGAAAATAGGAAGGACTAAACCCGGAGCACATGGAGGGTGTTTGATGCCAATTACCTGTTTTCTTGCCCCCCCCCCAAGACAACCTTGTATCTTGATGGACGTGTGAGACAGTACGTTGTCGAGCAAGAGACACCAATTGCCACTGTGTATGGGACATCACACACCGCATTGTTCGCAGAATCCGATTAAAACTCGTTTGCAGAATGCCCCAGACACAGTAAACGCTTGTCGAAGGAATTCTCGGTGAATGATGCACCGGCCATCGAAAAAAGGGGATGAACATCGTTTTTGTTTTCGATTTGGATGCTCTCCCTTTCATCAGTGGACTCTTTTTAGGGCTTGACCACTCATCACTCTGGCATTCTGTTTCCGGATCTTACTATACGCATCAAGTTTCATCTACGGCATGATTTTTTTCTAGGGCTTTTATCTAGCCAACAGCCGGTTACCCTTTACGTCCCGATGGGACGCATATTCGACCATACACTAGACCCACATTTGCGGGCTCCTCCGTTCTGGGGTCAGCAGAACGCGACAACACATACAAAGTCAAGGGTAAATAACCATGCCCAAGGCGGGACTCGAACCCTCGACCCTTCGGACCGAAACGCTGAGTCGGTTCTCGCTCTTAGCCACTTCGGCCATCCAGGTCGGCTACGGCATGATGCTTTGCAAAAAAATTGGATCTTGGTCGGCCATGGCAACCAAATCTCTGCAGGCAGAAATTCGCAGTTCCTTTTGCTCGGGAGTGAGGGTGTGGGGAACAAAGTGGGCACAGAGCTTCATTTTTAAAATCTGTCACGATTGTAAAAACCAATCCTACACTCAACTTCAACGAATTACCAATTAATTATATCATTATTCGGTGGTCTGACCTTAACAACGCTTGCACAACCTCAACATTTTCGTCAGTTCGACTTCAACGCGGATGCCCAGATCTCTCATCACCTTCCGTCGATTCTTTTCCACATTTGAACCTCGAACACCATTCAAAAACTCGTGAACGGCTCATAACATCATGACCGCACACATATTTAATAATTTCATAAGTCCGTGGCCGATTTCCCCAATTTTAAACAAAATTTGATGTTTATTCGTTGCTCCATTCCTTCACAATGACATCAGCACACACATAACCTTCACACAAGTGAACGCTGATTAGTTGAAACTGACCAGAAATGAATGAAACTTCAGGTGGCCAATGACAGAAGGGTATTGTTACGTGGTTCCGTTTGCTGCGCAGAGTTAGCGCCACTTGTATTGTTCTACGAGTGGCAGTATTGGAATTTTTTGAATATACTATTTTGTATGGCATTGTTATACGAGAGAATTTTATTTGTTGTTTTGAGCGGTGTTCGTTCTATTTTTTGTAAACCATATTGAGGTTTATTGTTGGAGGCATTTTTGCTGCTGTAGGCCACTAGTAGTGACAATTTCTCTGATCATATTTTGTTTTCCAAAGTTATGTGGATGTATTCCAATATTGCAATATTACGGATAATGCATTTTTCTTTAGTGTTTTTTGTGGATGAGAGCCAATGACTTGGAAACGTACCACGAGCACTAGTCTTTGGCATATTTGCATAAATGTTTAATATTCATACATGACATAATAAAGCTTTACCCTTTCATTGAGTATACTATGAACAATGCCAGACATATTTTCCAAGTTAAAAAGTAACGACAAGAAATGACATTAAATTCAACATGTTAAACCATTATAACATATTATTCTCCCAAACTTATCTATCCTCTTACAAATGTATCGCAACATTATTTTATCCCACATAACAACTCTACTTCATCGGTACATTATGACTACTCAGACTTACAGGTACATTTCTAAAGTTCACTTTCTCCCCCTCCAACCACGTTTTGTCTTTTGGTAATGTTTGCAAACTTGGGATGACATTCATTCTGAGTTAAGTAGAAATTAAGGCGAGCTATTCTCGATGTAAAAACATCCATCAGTAGATTAGCGTTGAAACAAAATTAATTCTCGTGAAGGGAAATTCAATTTGTTGCCCCTATTCTGTAGTGCAAGCAATAACTCTTTTCTCTAACGTTTCATCTGCAAATATTATCTTAAGCAAATCAAATTGTTCAATAGACTTTTAGGTTTACTATAAACAATTTAACCTATATTCCTTTTTGTGTGTCTTATATCATTAATGTCATTCTATCATTAATGTATTTCACGTGAACGATTGTTTCAAAATACTGATGATAACACGATGATCTAACTATTCAATTCTACCACTCGTAACTGTCACTGAGGTCGTCACTAAGGTTAAGGAAAGATTTGGTAAATTTAGATAGGGGCGTTTCCACGAACGTTTGGCAAGTGCGAAATCTGTTTCTACTGGCTACATCTACGGCTATTGCAGACTACTCCACATCCAAGTAATTTTTTCTCTTAGGTCACTCGTTTCTATGATTTAATTTATTTGTCGCAATACGCAGTTAAAGTATTTTATGAAGGAAGGGAAAACAAACAATACTATTGATGTAATTCAAAAAGAGAATTTGTATAATGTATATGATAAATGTATATGAAGTAGCATGAGAATAAGTTAAATATAGGAATGCTTTGTTTTGAAATATATTTTGTGTTATAGATAAATAAGTTACACCTTCAGAAATTGTTTCTTTCTTGTATACTACTACGAGTATAAAGAAAGTTATGAAATTCTGCACGAAATGTGCATTTGTGGGGCAGATAGGTACTATGTTATCTGGGTCTCTGGTATCAAGAAACTGAATTTTCCTGCATATACGTTGTAACTTAATCTTTCGTGAGGGTAACGTAGTCAGCACCCACGTTTTGTAGGTCCTTGATAGGAAAACATTTCTCAAAACGTCAGTCAGTCTGTCCGTCCGTCCACCTGCGGTCCATCTGTCCATCCGTCTGTGCCCGTCCGAAAGTTAGTCCGTCTGTCTGTCTACATGTCCCTATGTGAACAAAACTAGTGCCTAAACCATACATAGAATTTTCACGTAAGTTACTATTTCCCGAACGATCTGGCTGATACTATATATGAATATAAAGAACATCTGCAGAACTGTTCACTCAAACCTGGCACCTGGTAATGACTTAATTACTGGCAGAATAATATAGAACTTACCTCGTAAAACAATATCCCTCATCACTTCAACGTTCAACTCAATATTGTGCCTAGAGTATTTCCCACAACCCTGGAAATACGCTCAGATCCTTCTACTCCTCAAACCCGGAAATCCTTCTTAAGAAACCACATCCTATAGACCAATAAGCTTGCTGCCTCTCCCCTCTAAAGTTCTTTACAATCTGTTTCTGCTGAAACTGCAACAAAAATTAGAAGGTTGGATACCTGAACATCAGTTCCGATTCCGAAGAAAGTCATCTAGTACTGAGCAATTGCACAGGATGGTGAACATCATTAGTAAAATTCTGGAAGCAAATAAATATTGTTCGGCTGCGTTTCTAGACATAACGTAGGCATTCAATATGGGATGACATATGGGGTCATTGTACGCACAAGCTCAAAAAAACGCCTTGAATGACCTACTTCTGGCTTATTAAAATACTAAATAATAGATTCTTTCAAAACGAGCGTAATAACGAACCATCTTCCTTTTAATCTATTCTGACTGACGTCCCCCAAAGAAGTGTACTGGGTGTCCCCTAGGAACTGTACTGCTGTATCTATTATACACTTCTGACAAGCCTATAACCGAAGGTGAGGTACAGTAACTGCTACATTTGATGATGATACATCATTTATAGCTTCAAACAGTGGTCCAGTAGAGGCTTCTCAATTGCTTCAAGAACATTTCAACAAACTACAAACATTGCTTGACAAATAAGAGTACATGTATTGCTAGACAAATAAGAGCAAATGGAAGCAGATACAGTCATATTACTTTCACCATGCAGAGAAGACGTCTCCTAGTTCAGTTTAACTGAACTAAACTACCACACACAGATTCAGTGAAATATTAAGATGTAAATATTGATACGAGACTCACATGAGAAATATAAAATATTATGTAAAAAAGAAAAAAAAAGTTAAAAATACAAAACAAGATTTATCCACTTTTTCGTTATCAGGGTCCGACAATAAGAGTTTTTTCTGTGGAAAATTCACCGTTTTCGAGCGCACGATGAAAATACTTTTTCTTACGACGTAAGAGCGAGAAAGAAAAGTGTATTGGTTGTTAGGTAGACACTCAGTATTAGCTTTAGACAATAAATTACTTATTAATAAATTATTGTTAAAGCCTGCTTGGACCTACAGCATACAGCTCTGCGGCACCAGTAGCAAATTCGATATCCAAATCTTCCAAAGATTTCAGTCTTAAGTATTGAGAAACATTGCCAATCCCCTCTGACTTGTTCGAAACGAAGCGATTGTAGAGATTGTAAAATGTCAATAGATAAAGAAGAAAAAAATATAGTTGTAAAAAAATAAGAAACTACTAATTCCGTACTAATATTTTAAACATTAATCCATTAAATACTATTTTAGAAATGCATCTTAAAAAATTGAGTCCTATAGATTTGCCTTACAGATTTTAAATACATACATACATTTTAAATACATTGATAAAAATATAAACATTTTTTATCAACATTTTATATCAGCTGTCTTATAGGAGAGATACTATAGAGTATTACCCAACTATAGAGTGCACGATGACAAACTCTACTTGCGAAGTAAGTGAAAGAAGTAATAAGAGAGCTCAACAGAACATGCGCGTAGTGAAGCTATAAATATGTACAGAAGAAGGGTTCATCACAGCAATTGCTCAATCGATCAAGCAAATTGGATGGAACTAATGTGTACCAAATCTGGCAAATTGGATAAAACCAATTACGTAAACCATTTTTTCTAGTAAAGGACCCACACAACTTGAATTTTGACTATAGAACTTGTTAGAGGCAAACTATATGTTTTGTACAAAACATTTACTACATACAGAAATTTATATAAATATTTACTGCATATAGAAACAAGATTTATCCACTTTTTCGATATCATGGTCCCCAATACCAGGTTATCTGATGAAGAAACACACCTTTCCGCTGCAACATTACAATATTTTCTCTTTACTTCGTATGTAGTGCGTAGTAGGCGAGAGAAGAAGCTGACTCTAATTATATATGCATTCTTGAGAAATATTCTTTTTGACGTTTCCTGAAAGGGTTTCTTAACATTTCTTAAGCGTATAAAAGCGATGAAATCTCAGTTTACGAAGCCTTTTAAGAGGGTCATTCATCTCTTCATCTCCCAATTTTCGTATTATTTAATTTCTGGAATTCTAAATTAATCGCTCAAAGAGGGAAGTGTGAATGTAATTGCAAAGACAAATATGAATTCAAAAATGTAAACTTTTCTCTAAAACTTGTTGTAGCATCGATACAGAAAATGACAGTAAAATGACTAAGAGATACATTACAATTATTTGCATCGTATTGTGGTACTTCGGAGTCGCATGATTTTGACTAAGCTCATGTTGTGTGAAGATAAAGAATCAATATCATCGCTTTCTTAAAGCGATGTTCATTTGGTCCATATTAAGAGTTTTATTGGTGCATAAGCCTATCGATGGGCTACCAATACACGATCTCATCCGCTGGGCTTTAAGAAGCATGTAATGGATTATCGGAATTCGATAGTTCGCCAATTGGCCTATAGCAACGTGTTTAAGAAGATTAAACCTCATTAGAGAAAGAAATATTTTAAAGGGGATCATACTAAAGCAAAACTGAATTTATATGTAGTGGAAATGTACTCTCTACATCTATTACACAATTTAACTTTAAACTAGATAGGACAACTGAGGAAATAATACAACAAATTAGAATAAATTGTCAAGACGAAGTTGGAAGGCACAATACTTCAAGCAATTCATCTGAAACTCATCTTGTCTCTTTGTCCAGATATTTCCTCACAAAATTTGAAAGTCTTCCGTTAGTAAGTCGTTACCCAAAAGGGACTCTTCTAAGTTTCACAGTTCTTAATAAATATATTTCCACTTTATAAAACGGTTCATCTTAACGTACTCTTTATAAGGCACATTATGCACAATGTTTTTTTTCACCGAGTGACTGAGTATTTTGTTTCCCGGCGTGTATTTCTTTGGTCATTAATCTCGTCAGTATAGTACATTATAGCTGTGGGGTTACAGCAGTATTTCTCCCTAGCTGGAACGTGAGATACGGCGCCGACTTACACGCTGCCGAGTGGAGTCTTCCTCCCACAAGTATCTCCCCTTTAGGGCACCTCACAAGTCAGGATAAAAAATATCACCCAACAGAGTGGACGCCTTTTGTACGAAAATATGTAGTATAATTGTATAACAAACCGCCCAAATTGGAACCTCAGGGCTTCTGATGGCAGCCTGCAATTCAGAACGTAGTGATTTGACGTGATTCTTTGCGAGTTTGTGTCTAGCTTAATATTCAATGTTTAGATTAGTAGCGATTGAGGTCCACTGCTGATCCATCCACGTCCAGAATCGCGAATCACACAATATTATTAAACATCACTGATACAAATTTCAAACCACGCAAAATCAAACGAGTGGGAATGTTGGCGACGCGATATGCCATGTGGTACCAAACTTCGGAAATACTGGCGCTACTTGCATTAGTCAGACGAAACATTTCCAGGAAAATTTTATACAGGACGTGTAAAGCGTTGGATATTAATAAACGTCCACACAGTTTGACTGATCTTCATGAAACTTAGTGTTTTTTCATGGAGAAGGTTTTTATGCTGTTCACTTTGTTGTACCTCTCCACTAGATGATGCTTCACTGTAATGTAATTCCAAGGTTGGGCAGTATTTAAATACTTGTTTGAAATACTTGTTTTAAAACCATTTTATATTTAAATAACTGTATTTTTGAGTTTTTATGGACATGTATTTTAAAAATGTATTAAAATACATCCCTGCCGACCTGGATGGCCGAGGTGGCTAAGAGCGAGTACCATCTCAGCGCTTCGGTCCGAAGGGTCGCGAGTTCGAGTTCCACCGTGGGCATGGTTGCTTGTCCCTTGACTTTGTATGTGTTGTCGCGGAGGGCCTCGCGTTCTGCTGACCCCAGATCAGAGGAGCCCGCACGTGTGTTAGTCCAGTGTATGGTCGAATATGCGTCCCATCGGGGCGTAAAAAGGGTAACTGGCTGTTGGCTGGATAAAAGCCCTAGAAAAAAAATACGTCGCTAAAATGCATGTCCAAAAAACTCAAAAATACAGTTATTCAAATATAAAATGGATTTAAAACAAGTATTTCAAATACAAGTATTTAAATACTGCCCAACCCTGTGCTTAATACACCTGAGCTTCCTTGTTGCTGGGCGTTGACGTGGGTCGTGGAGCGCGATCGAGCACAACAGGACGAGCGGGCGGACGACGTAGTCGGGACGAAACTAATGCTGCTCTAGGAGGCAATAACGATTGCTGCCCGAAAACAACCAGGTCGTATCAGCAATGACGAAGCGCGAAGACGGTGGCGGGGCGTAATTCTCCTAGTTCCATATACATTTATCCAGTTTCTGTACACAATCTGTACAGCGGAAACACGTCATTTTCTCGTTCATTTATTTACCAACAATTGGATGGAAATTGTAACGGGTAAAACGGGGTGAACAACGCCGACTAGTCGCAGATAAGTCGTAGACTTCTCAGTTTGCTGATCATTCTCATTAGTATTGTGGTGACCATAATTATGAAAACGGTAATTGCGGTACCTGAACATAACGACAGATATGAACGTAATTGTGAAAAAAGAAAAAAATCCAGTACTGTGGTGTTTAGCAAGTAGAAAATTACAGTAAATCGGCATGAAATGATCTTTTACGTACTATTTAATATTTTACTATTTAAAGCAATGTTTCGTTTTTCTTTCACATCCAAAACGTACCTTGCCGTTAAAAGAGGAAACAGACATAATTAAGCATTGTATGGAAAATACTGAAATTCACAAATTCGTTCGATAAAAAACGGCTGATTGGCGCCGTGAGAACAGCATCTCGGGCTGGGACGTCCTAGGGTTCGAGTCCCGACTGTATAGGATATTCGACATTTCTTATTGGTCACATTGTGTCGCTCCGCTATCTAAGGAAAATTCTAACGGCTGTCACTACTGGCAGGTAGTTTTCCAAGGTTTCTTCGATCAATATCAAACGAATGCCAAGGTAGTATTCTCAGAAAAGGGCTATGGACCGCGCGCGATCTTCCCTTCCTCAGCTTTGTCCCCACTTCTCCCCTTACATACACGCACACATACATAATCTTAACTTACATGCACTACACTACCACAAATATCGGTAATCCAGTCGGGAGCTAAGAGCTTCGAAATTAGATGGAAATATTTCCATGTAAAAGGGGCATTAGTCTTTATGGATTGATTTTTTAAGACTCGTCAACTGCTTCGGCCTCTAGTCTCATTAGTGTAGTGCCTGGATGTGGCGGTGTTCTTTCCCATCTGGATGGTGAGATCCGGCGTCAACCTACGCGGCGGGTTGCGTGAGAATTCTCCCTTCACCAATCCCTCCCAGAGGGCACCGCCCAGAGGGTCCCAGTTGGGACAAGCTCTAAGCCCGACTGGTCGACTACCATATTTGTGGTAGTGTAGTGCATGTAAGTAAAGTATGTGTGCGTTTAAAGGAAAAGTGCGGACAAAACTAAGGAAGGGAAGATCGCGCGAGGTCTGAGACTCGTTTTCTGGGGTACTGCTCCGGCATTTGCCAGATAGTATTCAGAGAAAACATGGAAAAATACCGACCAGAACAACCGGTCGCTAGAATTCTCATCCAGACAGCGCCTGCAATCGACCTACCTCTCTAGCTACTGACAAAAATGGACCACGGTAGGGACTCGAACCCTAGGACTTTCCGGTTAGAGTCGCTGTAGGGACACCGGCAATGCTGGCTCGGAGGTGAAGTCAGCCGTTGCTTAAATCTTCCCACATCAACGTTTGACTCTCGCGAAACTGTCGCAAGACATTATCGGAACATTTATGGCATAGTATTATTTTATGGGACCATTAACGACCGATAATGTTTGCAAGATGTCCGAAAACAGTAAAGGTATATTGGAAAACCTTTATCGCTGCGCTCCGATTTCGCGTATCTAAAGCTGTGTTTCCGTTGCACCTCAGATTTATTTACATTATAATGAAATAAAATTAAAGTATCAGTAAAACTTTCTACCACTGAAGATCAACTCTGACCCTATTGGTTCTTTGTTTCTACACATCAGCTTTGGTCAGCAGTTCTAGTGTGACTCAAGAGTTTTGCGAACGCTACAGAAATTGAATTATCTTTTTTAATGCATCATGGGATCTAATCGTCTCAACACTTCAATAAATCCCTGTACATTCTTGTAGCGTATAATTTATTTTCTCAAATTATTAATTTGGATTTGGATTTAATTTGATGTGTGGCACAATTAAGAGAACGCTCGAGGATTAAGGTCGGAGAGATACAATTTTGAAGTTTAACAAAGTTCTGACAAGTTCTTGCTAGTCCCTAACCTACATGGAAGTGAAACCCAGATGAATAATTCTTGAATACAGATGGGAGTTTTGAGATCAGCCCTAGGAATAACAAGATGGTATGAACAGAATTGCGTCCTTCGCCGACCCGCCACAACTTGCTTTCGCGCGCCTAGTGCTCAAGATTTAAATCATGATTTTGTTACTTTCGTTGAATTTAAAACTACTTTACCAACGTTATAATTTGAAATAATAAAAGTCGCGTTGAATCGTGTTGAAGTCTGACTACTGTAAAATGTATACAACATTAAAAGTATGCAAAATATCAAAAAATACCTCTGGCGGGGAGGTCCAAGGTTCGAGTCCCGACGGCGGAGGATTTTCGACACCAGCTTGTCAGCTAGGTCGAATTCAGTCGCTGTCTGACCTTACCTCTCTCTCTCTCTCTCTCTCTCTCTCTCTCTCTCTCTCTCTCTCTCTCTCTCTCTCTCTCTCTCTCTCTCTCTCACACACACACACACACACATACATACATACACACACACACACATGCACTACACTGCCACACATGCCGGGAGACCGGTCGGGGACTTGGAACTTGTCCCGGCTGGGGCGGTGCCCCGCTGGTGGGAGGTACCTGGTTCAGGAAAACCTCGCTAGTCGACGGTAGGTCGGCGCCGGATCTCGCCATCCAGTAGGGGAAGATCACCGCCACCTCTCCATGAAAAACATGCATTACATTTACGGGACTAATGACCTCAGTAGTTGACGCGCCCGGAATCATCAATCAATCAATCAATCAAAAAAGGGGATTCAGTAGCCATGCAAATAAATATTTGCTATCTCAAAATTAGGTAAAGAGACGCAGATGTAGGTCAAGATACTTTGAAGTGCAAAAATTGAATTGGCGACCTTCCGAAGATCTTAATAATATTACCAAGCAATTTATTTTCATTCTTTGATATTCCAGTAGTAGTAGTAGTAGCTTGTCGGTAAAGTTAGACAATCGACCCAAAATGTCAAATACATATTTTAGTAGTACTAACATAATTATGTTAACTGTGTCGACCGGAAGTTTCATCACTAATAGTTTTCCAGAGACATTGTTGTTGATGATTATGATGATGATGATGATGAGATGATGATGATGTTACAAGTACTGGTAGTTGAAGAGAACATTTTTTTTGTTTCCACAACCATTTTTTTCGTGAAACTTCCTTCGTGACTAAGTGAAACGTACTCTTTATCTCATTTCCATTCCATTTAACTCCCAAGCGCTGGAAGGGTCGCCAAAAATAACATCCCTTGGTTCAACCGTGGGTAGAGATGAACACAAGTAAACTACAATATGTCCAAACATACAATTAATACAGAGAAGGAACAGAGGAAAATGAATATTGTAATAATTCGAAGTTGAAACCACTGAAATAAAGTTTGTACACAAGTATTACGAGTAAATGACACTAATGCGGTGAAAAAATTATGATTTGTCAAATGATTTGAAAAATGTAAGGGTCCATGTAAATCTATGAATGAATGAATGAATGAATGAATGAATGGAGGAAGGGGGGATATACTATTATGAGGATACGTCTAGAAGTCCTAGGTTTAGCGCAGCCTCTCATTAGATTTTCTTTTCTTGAGTAGGGATTAACTAACGGGAACTGGATTTTCTGATTGGCTAGTTTTAATGATTAATAACGAGATGAGCTCATAAAGACCAATTTGCATTACTTCCATAACATAATTTCGTACACGAAACTTTAAGGGCTCAAAATAACAAGTTACATGTATATACGATGAATATTTGTTGTTTTTTGTATTAAAATCAGATTAGTTTTAGAAATTCGGGTAATCGTGAGTACCACACTCCATATGGAACTTTAAAATTTAATAATTATTGGGAAATGTTTACACGTTAAATTTAGGCTCATCTTGTCTCATCGAACAATTTATTCTAAAATTACATACTTTGGTTGTAGTTCACAATTGCGAATTATGCCTCAAATCTGGGCAAAATTTGAGAGCATCCACTTTGCAATGCAACTGGAAAATCAAAGGTCGTCCCAACGGACCACTTCAAAGTTCAGTATGGACAATCAATTTTTAAGGAATGGCTCTCTTTAAAGAGCTCGTGAGTTGCCTTACATTTTTGATAAGGAAAGCCATGGGAACAATTAAAGTATAGTTACATTCCTACATTCCTAAATTCATTAATCCTACGAGTCTGGAAACAAATGAGAGAACTGGTTGGGTGGAAATGAAGGGAAAGCGTAGAAAGATTTCGAAAATGTCCATGAGGAAGGAGAGAGTAGGCATTTCAATAAGGATTATGGATTAGACTTATAAAAAGTAAAATTGTAAAAGAAACGTTTTAATTGTTGAATATGCTCGCTTCCAGAGTTATTGTTGTCATACAACACTTTGAAATATTTTTTGTTTGGAAAGACTGAAGGAAGTCACGTGCTTTGTAGTGATTACGGGACTGTTCTGACACAGCGAAAGAATAATAAAATAGATAAGTGGTCGAAAATCGAATCGCTTTAAGAGAGACAATAAATCCTTAAACTATTGATTTTCTTTTCAAAGGACAGGATATTTCCATGCGAGAGCACAGTTCGGAACTTGCTTCATCCAGAGTACATGTCTTAGATTTGTCAATGAACCCAGCCTTGGATATATCAACTATTCTGAAAGGATCTTTTCAGTATACACAATAATCATTACATAATAAAAACGGAACAACATTATTCAACTACCTATCATTGGTGAATATCGTTATCGTGATCTATGTTATGCAATGTAATAATACAAACTATCCCAACCAAATGTATGTATGTTATGTCTAATGCTCCAATTAGGCTAGATCGTGAATTTGCCAGATAACGTTCACATTATCCAAAATGGGTGGATAATGTCCGAAGTGCGGTTGCCTTATGTTCACGATTTGAATTTAAGAATTAAAATAATGAACGTCTAAACATTTTTGATTCAATTTGATTTGATTGGATTTATTTTTGTCAGAGAACAGTAAAAACTAAATACGATGTACGGGAGAGAAGGATAATATTCGCAAGTTGTCTCGAGCTTCGGAATCTTTTCCCTACCCTTTTACCACACATAGTTAAATGAATAATGACAGTACCAGCAAAGCGAGGTTAGCAACATTTGAAAAACTAGGCATTTTTGCTCCCGATTTATGAGAAACGTATGTGCATAGATAAACTACAGACTGTTTTTTTAGTATTCTTAACAAACTAGTAAGTCACATCCTCGGCTCTACACCTACCAAAGGCAAGCTCAACAAAATATGCATATAATAACATAAAATGCACATAGTGAAGCTATATTTATGTTCAAAAACAAAACAAGGAGCCATCTCAGCATTTTCTCAAGGAATCAGGGAAATTAGACACAACCTTATCGATTTGGGAATCATTGACCCCCAAAACAAAGAAGCTAATTTTAAAATTGTAAAATAAAAATGTTAACTAATGCATTATATATAATTGTTAAAATAAATATTATTTTTCTTCTTGATGCTCAGTATAATCTCTAATTGTATAGAAATATTAATGCAAGAAAAAATATTTTACTTTGTACTTAAACTCCTGTATCGATTTTAATCCTTTAATGACATCTGTCAATGTGTAGTAAAGTAACGTAGTAATTTGTGGATTTCTTGTAGTGAGCAATTGATACTGGCACTTGACGAACATGATTCCTAGAGCGTGTGTTGTAAATATAAATATGTTTTGCATGAAAATATTTTCCCACCCATACGTATGTCAGTTCGGACAAAACTACACATTCTTAAATAAATAGTCAATGCAGTGATATGATTTCAAGCCCAATAAAGAGAGGCCTGCAGGAATCGCGTGGAAGCTATTTTCTTATTATTTGTACATTTTTTTCCATAATCCAGATGTGTGAGTACTGTAGAATGTGCTTCCTCAGAATATTGTGCCATATCTCAGGCAAGAATGTACATTTGCAAAATACACGCAACGAGTTGCATCAAGGCTGATTGAATTTGAAAGAATTCTCAATGCGTAATTTGGTGTTTAATTAATTTATATGGACATTCCATTTAATATTTGACAGAATTGAGAGACGCAAAAATTCTGTTACCTTAAAAACAGCCAATTGCATATTGTTCATTTTCAATAGCGTATTCGCTTGACTGAAATGCAAAACGTCATTGAAACCGTTTTTCCTTCGTCTACTATTAAGTTGTTGTTACGAAACCAATTTGAAACATACGAAATTGTATTATTTATTGTTTCGTTTTTGCAATCAACATTCGTGTCATCAGCCAAAATCACTGATCTTCCGTTTCTAATGAACGAGAGCATTTCCTTTACGTACAAAAGAAAGAGGATAGGGCCAAAGATCAGATCCTACGTGACCCTATGCTCAATTGGCAAAGAATTGAAAAGATTGGTAAATAATTTTCTTTCGTGCCAGTACAGTATTTGTAATCTTTGTGATCGATGTTTATGTATGAATATATCCGACCTAGGGCAATACCACGAATGAAGTGAATTATGAGTGAATTTATCAGTGAATTATTACTGTTTTTTATAATGGCAAGTTTTCCCTCACAACCAGATCTTACACTGATGGCTGTCCTTGGTATTAAATCAGAGCACAGCTTCAACTTGGAAATGCTTTAAAAATAATTTAAAACAATTGTGTTCAAACATTGTTATTATTCATATCTGTACATTTGATAAATAAATACGGCTATACAGATAAATGTTTGAACTTAGTGTCAAAATATTAAAGAGTTTTGTGTTTTTGTTGTACTGAACTCAACTTGAATTTCGTGAGTTGCTCATTGTGCTTTGTTCAGCATCTCATAGCAAACAAAAACATTTAACTGCAGGACTCCAAGTAAGTTGCCCTTGACTTAACAGTCTTTGCGTAGCAGGCACATACGACTGTGCCTGATTAGAGAATTACGCTTACGCACGAGAAAGTGTGCTAGGAATAAATTTTTGGATAAGGAAAAACTGCCAGACATCAACGTCAACAATGTAGCTTAATTTGTTTTAAGCATTTTCCAATGTCAGTGTTCACTGTGTCTTTGATCACTGTAACTTGGCTTTTGTAGGTTGAATAGCAAAACCCTAATGTTTGGCTTCATTGCGTGGAGTATTATGACTATAGATCTCAGTAAAATATTTGAATTTTGTAGAAACAAAGCCCTGCATTAAGCTTTTATTAAAAAACGAGAAGTAAGGTTCGGGAGCGTAAAATAGACAATAAAGGTGAGGACACTTAATGTCTTTATTCTAGAGGTAATTGCCCTCTTCCTAATTCTCCGAAACAATTAAGTAATTCTTCTGAAATTAAATGAAGCAATTTTACCGAGTCTTTTGTTAACAAAGAATCTTCCTTAAAATGTAGGTTTTACTGTTTTCTACATTTTTCTACGTTTTCATTTTTTTAACAAGTGTATAAATTCAATGTTCATGAACTGTGCTGGGAGGGAAACAAAACCTCTTTTGCTTTTCTTTTGCAAATGACATATATCAATGTTTTCGTTGGTTTGAAGTTAATTTTTCTTGGAGTTTTAATAAACGGTTGTCTTTGAGAATAAGTTATTATTATTATTTTTATTTCGATTCGATTTTTTAAAAATTCATTTCCTTGGCATAAATATTCTAAGTACTAAAATATTTCGTTTACGTGTTTGGGAAGTTGGTATTTTTTTAAACTTCTAATTTTAACTTTTAACTTTAAACTTCTAAAAGTATTCGAATCCGACGCTAAAAGATCGAATATCACTTAAGGGTTTCTTTACTTCAGAGTTTTGGAATCTAGTAGCAACAACTACACATCCAATTAATGTTGCAACTCCACTTAGCTCTTTATTGGCAACTCGTCATTCATGGCTCAGCATTATTAGTAAATATGTCTAAGACACTTTATCAAGAATTGAAGATCTACTTTAGACTGGAAAAAATAATACTTTCTCTGCTATTTTTCAAACTAAAATACACTTCGTTTCTTAATTAAATGGTAAAACTATTCGTTAACAGATTTGCTTACAGCAAAATTATAATATTTAAGTAAGGTTGCAAATGGAAACATATACTTCTAATTTAATATTTCCAAGGAATAGTTTGCTGTTTAGTAAGGTGTTAAGAAGTGGGTGCTAAATGAATAGAGAAAGATTGGCGACACATTAAGATGAGTTTCCTTATAAGACACTCATACGATGTATAATTATTGCATTTTATTTAACACACACTGTCATTAAACTACGCCATCATCGTGATATTATTCTTAAATACAAAGTAAGTATTGTTTAATGTCTAAACGTTCTCTCACATGACGAATTAGAATTTTGGTTAACGTTAACTAGATTCTCATATGAGATATATAAAAGTAACTCAGTCTAACATAAATTTTAATGGTCTTGATGGAATCCCGGCGATTGTTATCAGTTCTTGAATTCATTTAAAAAAATATAAGAAAATAAATGTTGATTAAACACATTTTAATCACCACATTATTTTTACTTGTACATTAAGCATAGAAATGAAGTTCAAATAATTTTATAAAGGAAAAGTTAAGGAAGTTTTTATGACAATGGTGTGATTTCGAAAAGTAATTTAAAAATCAATCGCGCTGAAATGAATACACTATCCAATTATTTCAATGAAACTGTTAGCCTAAACTTAATGTTTGTGTTTACAAACGTTTTAAATATCTGCCTCATGAAAGATACGATCACTCCTAAGTATATGAAATTATTAGCACCAATATTTATTATAACTAACATACGACCATATTAAATAATCAATGTTGGCACTTCTCGCAAACCTATTGACTTAATCGAAAACGAACAGAAATGGTTCTTTAGACCGGACAAGGAATTCAACTCAAATTATATAAAAACGTATCCGTAAGTAAAATCTAAGAAAAATTAAAGACAAAATAAATATAATAATTGAACACCAGACAAGAGAGTTTCTTTACTATAACTGAAAATTAATTTACAGTAGTTTCCCTTATCCAACTCATTGTGACCACAGGTCTGACTGGATAGAAAAGAGTAAAAGTAAAACGATATGTTGTAATGTACACGTAAGAGGTCTTTCCCAACAACGAGAGTCATGTGAGTGAAAAGGCAAACTGTAGCACTTATTTACAGAAATTTAGCAAAAATAGGCAAAATCTTTGTATTGGGAAAGAGAAGCAAGGCGACGAAACATAACCAAAACGTTAATCCGGTTCCGGTTAAGGAGGAAATGATCATATTTATATCAATGAGAAGTGAATGTAATGATAATTTATTAGCCCTTATCTGAGCGTGAAGTGACACTTTCCCTCCGCCCCTCACGTCGGCTTGCCACCCCTGTCTTCCGGACCGGAAGAGGTGGCTCAGTGCTTCAACTGATGTCACTGCAGTGCCTCTGCCCTGGAGGTCCTAGGGTCCCAGGGTCCCACTCAGGATAATAACGGCAGATCCCAATCGATCTCGCATTTTCAGTTACAAGTATGACGGTAAACTCCTGCCATATATCTATCATATGTAGAAATATCAAATGAATTGGATTATGACGAAACCCTCAAATTCCTCCTTCAAAATTTTGTTCGTAGTGAAAGTGAACATGAATGATAATAAGAAAAAAATCATTCTTCTCCAAACGAACTTTGGTTGGGTGCTGCCGTTATTATTCAGAGCGGCTCATTTCTTGTGTAACTAGAACTTTAAGCTATTATGTGCTCTTCAAATATCCACAACAATAATTTTTGTACTCCAACGATTCAAACAAAAAAGGATGGATTTATCTGGCAAAGATACCTCGACAAAAGTTATTTAAAACAAGATATGGTACTAATGTTTTCTTTTTCAAAAAATAAAAGAAGAGGAGGGATAAAAATGACCAAGTTGATCGAAGTATGGAAAACTTAGCATTCAGATAAAATCATAATCATTTATTTGCTGACGTTTCGTGAATATAAATTTGACTTCTTCGGAGCAAGCTGGAATCTTCCATTCCCAATAATGTTTTTGATAAAAAATTTAATTGGTACAAGAATGGAAAAATATCACCAAAGATCTTACATCTTCTATCTAGTTTTCTACATTGTCGCCAAATTTTTCAACACATTTCTGCCAACGTGCTACCAGTTTCAATATGTCCTGTTCGTAGATGTCCGTTTAGTTGGAGTACGGCCCTCTTGGAAAAATGCACATCACCTGTAGATATTGCTACTGCCCACTCAGACGTCCCCATACACTCCACGCATGTCCCTGTGAATTTCACTAGGATTATGCCCCTTAGCCCTAAAAGTTCGCACTACACTTCTCTGCTCCTCAAAAATTAACGACAATAACATGCGCGCTATTTTGGTTTCGTAGTTCAGACTGAACTCGCTAGACCTGGACATCAAAACAATTTACCCTTCATCCTCACACTATCTCGTCGTGCAGCTTCACCAATCCAACGGAGAAAAAATTATTGTGCGTTACTTTCCCATTGACCTTCGTACATATCGGATCACTCAGCAACCATCACATCCAAGTACAAAAATTATGTTTTTTGTTAAACAGTAAAAAAACGGCTGAATTTACTGGCCTAAGGTTCACCAGCCAAAGCAACTTCCACAAAAATATCTTTATTAAGATATTTTGCTATTTTTGTGCTTTTGAAATATGAACAAATTAATATTTGTGATCGTACAGTTTATTTCGAAATATTGAAAAAAGAAAAGAAAAAAGAAAGAAAAGAAAAAAGGAAAAAAGAAAAGGAAAAAAGAAGAGGAAAAAAGAAAAATGAAAAAAAAGAAAAATGAAAAGAAAAAAAGAAAATGAAAAGAAAAAAGAAAATGAAAAGAAAAAAGAAAATGAAAAGAAAAAAGAAAAAGAAAAAAGAAAAGAAAAAAGAAAAAGAAAAATGAAAAGAATAAAGAAAAAGAAAGAAGGAAAATAAAAAATGAAAAGGAAAAAAGAAAAACGAAAATGAAAAGGAAAAAAGAAAAAAGGGATTTTCCTAGCCTCGAGCTGACGCATCGCCTGTGCATCAGGAGGCGCATGTGCCCGCCAGCGTTACCTGCGGCGAGGAACAGCAGGAGCTTGAAGGCGGCGTCGGCGTCGAGGAGCGGCACCATCTCTCGGGGCCGCGGCGCGCGGCGTCGGCGCTGGCGGTGCTGGCGGGGGCGGCGGCGTTGGCGTTGGCGTTGGTGGCGGGGGCGTTGGCGGCGGCGGCGAGGTCCTGGCGGCGGCCGCGGGGGCGGCGGCGGTGGCGGCGGCGGCCGGAGCGCGAACGATCCGCATTCGTGCGCTCCGCGGCGCGTCTCCCGGCGGCGGCGGTGGCGTTTGCAGCGGAGGCGGCAGCGATGTGCGCCCCTGCTTGGCCCAGATCCAACAGCTTCAGCGACGGCGCCCCGCGCCCGCGCCCTCGGCCCGGCGCGCCAGGCAGGCCTGCCTGCCCGCCCGCCTGCCGGCCTGCCTCTCCTGCCGGGTCGGGCCGGGCCGCGAGCGGGCGCTCCGCGCGCGCGGCGACGCGCTAGCCTCGCCGGCGCCTGGCGCCCCGCGCTCCCCGCCCCGCCCTGCCACGCCCCGCCGCCGCGCCACGCCCCCGCGCGCCGTGCGTCATCGTGGAGGAGGGGGCGTGGCAGGGGCAGGGGGGCGCCCCCGGAGGAAGAGCGGGGCCCGGGCTCTGGGGCACACGCCTCTTCCGCGGCGCCGGCCGGTCGCGCGGTTTGTTTTGCCACTGGGGGTCGTCGGGGGGTTGGAGGGGAGACAAGGTCCGATTTATGCGGTCGAACCCTGCCGATACGGAACTCAAGGGAACAGCAAATATCTTCCCATTGCTGAGGTTTTGAATGACAGCGTTTTTTCGCCTTCACGAGAAAGTTGGAAAAAAATTTGCATAGCGGATGCCTCGAATCTATTTCTTTTGTAGAGTCGCAGGGCGATCGTGGTTTTACTCTTGTTGCACAGCGATTGTCAGAACGGAAAGCTGACACAGTATGCTTAAATTGCCTATTAAAGTTCGCTCTTTACTACTGGGTCATATGTAATAGATCACTGTAATTGCCATTGGTTTTGGAGCTTTGTGGGTAACGGTAGAGGAACTCGCATCCTGTATATGGACACACAAACATCCATGCCCCGGGTGGGTTTCGAACCTGCGGCCCTTCAGGCACGAGGCAGCTATGGTCCTTCTGGGTTACTGACCTCGGTTATTCAGGCCGGATGTGAGTATTATTATTATTATTATTATTATTATTATTATTATTATTATTATTATTATTATTATTATTATTATTATTACTACTAAAAAGTAAATTTTCCACTCACTAGCTTACTGAAACAAATTTTAAGGATAGCAGGATCTATGGTGTAAAAAAACAACACATTGTGTCTGTCAACTCCTCACTTCCGTTAGTATTTCCGAGTGACAACCCTGTGCCGTTTTTAACTGCACCGTGACGCGCAGCAATGGGAGTCAATTTCATTGTTATATTGTCCTAAATTCTGACTCGCTTCCAGTATCAACAAATTCAACTTGCAGGATTAGATGTGGAGGAATAGTCGGTCAGGTTCGGAAGCGTTCTTATAATTCATGTAAAAAATAATGAAGAATACACATAAGAAAACGCAAGTAAAGTCTCAGCACTGGAATAATTAAAATAAAATAATGGTAAAATTAAATTACAAAATATCGTTTGAACTTTTTTACCATGCTACAATGCATAATGGTCAAAATCGGAAGGCAGTACTCGGAGATAATGAGGGAGTTTAAAGATTCTTGCTTGAAAGGGCAGGAGAAACTGGTGTTTGGTTTTAGTTTCTCACGTATTACGTACTACGTAGGTAGTAAAGAGAAAATATTGTAATGCTGCTTTGGAAAGTGCCAATTTTTGTCATAAAAACTCGTATTATGATGCTTTGATGTGGAGAGAGTGGATAAATCGTATTTCTGTATCTACTAATTACTTCCTGTATCCCGTTGTGTATTGAGAATACATTTCTGGGCTTTTGATACCGAAAAATTGGTTTACGGCAAAACATGTCTGTCTGCCTCTTTGTCCGTCTGTCAATGGACAACAAGCGCCTAAACCATTCAGACGAGTTTTTCTAATAACGCACATTCCCCTATCAATCTGGGCGAAATTGAAGTTCTACGAATTTGAAAGGGATATTTTCATATTTGAGGGTACTTCACCATATTTTTAAAAAATTCTAAAAATTGTTTCAAATTTTTAGATTCCTTTTTCTTGAATATAGCAAGGGACACATGAAAATTTGCTTATTTTCTTTAAACACTCTGAATTTTTGAAAATTGCAAAAATGGCGCCGCTGGAGGAAGTTGTAACTTTTCGGCGGCTTCCAACAACTCAATATTAAATATAGTGTTCTTTTCCTGAGGGAAATGTTTTCAAGGACAAGGTCCTGAACAATTTTTAGAAAGTATGAGTGGTTTACGCGTAATCTTGAAATATGGGTAATTAAAAGGATATTTTCTCGTAAACGGCTCTAATTTTTTTGTTTACTTTTCTCTCGAATAGTACAAAATACATTTTTTTAAAAGGCGAAGGTCCCACTGTCGCTGAACTCTTTGAATTTTTGAAAATTGCATAAGTAAAATAACGCGAAAAAATTGTGCTTATTAGATTTTGAAACAGAATATGCGGGATTTCCGGCGCGCAGAGAGAAGAAAGAAACTGGAATGGTGATTAGTTCATAATCCCTGATTCTGTCCCCCCCCCCCGTTCAGTGTTATTCCACTGAATTCGCGGTCGCTTATAAATAAAATGACGTATCCGAACGATTGTAGCTGGTTTCTGGGTTCGAACTTCCTTTCCTCGAATTCGTGTTTTGCTCCGGATCCTCTGTCTCGTTTGGGTTTCTGTTCGGATATCATCAATACAAGAAAATATAATTGTACTACTCCAGATACCCGTCCTTCGAACAGGTTATTCCTTAATATTAGAACTGAATATCATTTCATGTAGTGCATTCTTTCTGGTATATTTGTAGGTTGGGGTAATGGAGAGTTAAAACCTGAAAATTTCTTCCTCTTCCACAACACTCGTATATTAAGTTATAAGCACGCAATTGTCATGTAGCACGATTGATGTGTGGATACCACTCAGGGTTACCAATCTAAAGGTCGGGGTCTGGTTACCATAATTCCCTGGGCGAACATTTTTTTACCTCTTTAATTTTCTCCTGAAGTGCGCTTACAAATATCCCAGTAGTCCGATTTTCATTAAAACCTGTGAACTTTCAACAATTGAAATCTTTATAAATTTCAATTTGAATCTTACAAATTCGCACTTAAGTTTGCTAAAGAGAGTGATTCACGAGATGAAGTATTAGAACACAATTTGCAATTTTATAATATTACGTATCCATCGCGAATAATATAAGAAACTATATGCTGTTGTGGAGCCACTAGTTTTCTCCCGAGCAGTCGGTTTAGGTCTGTCGTCGCTGAGGCACGGATGTCCCAAAGCGTTTAGACAGAAAACCAGCCTGTTGGCTTACTGAATCCTGCTTCCTTGGTCACCAGCCACCTTTATGCCTACAGTTTGCTACGGAGTTTAAAACAAAAATTACGGCATGAACTTCTCGTAACTGGTTCCGGGGCTCAAACTCCTTTCCGGAGAGTATGACTGCGTCCCGGATTCGTGTTTCGAGCTCCAAATCCTCGCCTTGGTTCGTTCGCCTTCGCCGACTCGTCCGCCCAATCGAGTGCGTGCGGCTTTATTTAGCGGTTGTGTTGGGAAAAGCGGAGTGGCGGCGGGCCACGTGACCGGAGTTCGAGATCGCCCCCTCCTTCCTCCGGACGTCCGACCGACGCCAGCGCCTCGTCGAAATCGCCGCTCCCCCCTCTCATTTGTTATCTCAGTAGCCTCTTAGCTCCAACTGGGGAGGCTGTAGGGTGGCGGCCAGGGCGCCATAAGGTTGCGGCCGAATTCGTGTTCAGGCGGTTGTCTCTGCAGCGACTCTGATCGGGAGGTCCTAGGGGTGGTCGAATCTACACAGTGGTGGATTATCGCTTTCAGCTCTATAGATGGGACGAAGTCGGCCGCTGTCTGGAGAATTATTTCAGAGATCTGCTGCACAATTGGTAGTTCTCTAATCAATAACAGGCGCATGCTAGAGCAGTACCAGCAGCAGTGGGGGAGGGGGAGAGGGAGAAGGGAAGAGAGGGAGAGGGAGAAAAAAAATCAGTTTCATTCTGTATATAATGGAAAGAAATTTCAGAAGAAACTGAATATTCGGTTGCTGATAGTTTCTGTTGATGTAAACCAAATCTCACTTATGAACTAGAAATATATGGAACAAGTTTCTTGTAGAAAAATATCTTTAAGTCATATCAAACATTGCTCACACCGAGAAGTAATAATATTTTCGCTTCCATTACATGTCGTCTACACAAAACGAATTAACAGAGCAGTCGAATTTCGTTCTGACCGTTGCGATGAACAAATTCTTACGTAAATTTTCTAAGAAACACTCAGTTATGGTTTTAGCTCTGACATGAGTCCTTCCTTGTACGAGAACAAACAATATCTTACAAAGAGTTAATTTTGACCCCAATATTTTAATCAACAGAGCCTCAGGATACGGTCAGAGTGGATACGTGTTTGGCCGAAAATAGTTCTTGCTGAACTTCAGATACATAGTATGTAAAGGCAACATGCAATGCAATCGAAAAGAATAATATTTCGCTGTCAGCTATGTTTAATATGAGTTATGTTTGATATGGCATTAAAGATGTTTGTAAAAGAAACTTCACATTTCTGTTGTATTAATGAGGTTAATGTCCTGTTTGGCAGAAACCAATCCCATCTCCAATATATTTCTTCTGAAATATACAGCCATGATTTCGGAGAATTGAATGGAAGGTCCTCCAAAGTTCTTCACTTCATAAACAAACAAGTTTATCTAAGTTCAAGTTGAATGGGTGAATTCCGCCGAATAATTCTAATTCATTTTTATTTATTTATTTATTTATTTTACGTCAAAAAAACAGTTAAAACTGTGTGTGACGTGCTATGGGGAGAAGTGAATTCTGTGCATATTTTCAAAATTCTGTGATCCATACACTAAGTCATATACTACTTGAATTGAAAAGAAAAAAGAAAAAATGCAAATTTGAAAATGCATGTAATTCTGTGTTTGTATGTAAGGGTAATGATGTGGATGGACAGATCACGCGCGGCCCGTGACGTGTTTGTAAGTGTACTGCTATAGCCTACATGAGCAGCCAGCCTCTACGCACAATTTTCCGCCAGACAGTGGTTAAATTCGATCCAGCTACGTAAGCCTGGTATTTTGTGGGGTATTTAGGTCTAAAAGACGTCATGACAGTTGGGTCGATTTCCTGGCAGTCTCGAAGTACGTGACTACCTCACCGGAGAAGGGTGGAAGTTAAAATGAAACGGTCAACTTGGAGATCTCAAAAGTTCTTGACGGTACGATCAGGAGCGATGTGGGAGTAGAATAAGCAGTAGAATAAAGAGGCATTTGCATCGATACGAAATTGGAAAAAGGGTGGAAATTGGAACGAGTTGCTTTGGGATTATCATCACAAACTTCTTGTTGGAAAAAGTTGTTTTAAAGTATGAAATAATATATAATATAATAGTATGTAGTATAATAGTATGTAGTATAATAGTATGTAGTATAATAGTATGAATATAATAGTATAAATAGTATGAAATAATTGGTTTTTGCTTGACCGATATTGAGAGTTTTGCCGTGACCGAAAGGTCAAGGCAAAAGAAATCGAGATCATTTACCAACAATATTCTTTTTATGAAGTGAACATTTCTTTACGATCACATAAAACAAATCGTCGATTACGAATCTTTATATACTACTCGTCATGGTTACCAACATAAAGCACCATTTTTATGCGAATAAATTTTTTTTCGTATGCTGACCTCCAAAACTGTATTCCACGGCGCACTTATCGGCTGCAAATATTTTTTTTGTCAGAAAGGGTGAGAAAGTATTTGATGAACGTTTATCATGGTAATGTTAATGTAAATAAATCAACGTCGCAACATTTACAGATAATATTTATTATTCTTAGAATAGAGAATGCATTAAACTCATTTCTTATTAACATTTAAATAAAAGTCACACTTAGATATTTAAAAAAAACCTTATTCCTGAAACTGTTGCCTTATCCGTGGATTCACCACTCGTAATAGGTGTGTCAATTCTGCGAACTTCAGAGATGATAATGTAGAAGAATATCAGCATTTATGCGACCAAAACTATTGGTTCTCTCTAAAAATTGAAACTTAAAAAGAAGGTGAGTATACTCGGAAACTTACCAACCCCATATTCGAGGTGCTTAACTTCCATGATTTCACAGAGCTTGGTTAAGAAATTCGGCTATCGCGCAGACCGTTAGTTGCCACATTCTTCGCATATAATGATCACAATTGTCGAGATGGAGAAATTTCACTTGTAATTTACATTATGGAGGTTCCGTAAATTGACTTCTATACTATACCGACCAAGTCAGCCCTGTCTAACGGAGTAGATTCCTTTCAATGTGGCTTGGGGAAGGCTTTAGGCTTCGACAGGGCCACATCCTCGCTTCATCCTATACCCCCCTCCTTGCACGTTCTGCCGCGCCGCGCGGTTAATCGCAATGGCGGCACATCTGTTGTGATTCCATGAGTGTTCACTACGTGTTCTTACGAACAAGTTGAAATCGATTGTACGAATACAAAACACTGCAAAAATCCAAAAGCAAACCAGCAGAAAAATGGCTCAGAATTCTTTGTCTGGAAAAATTAATTCTCTCGCATACGTTATATGAAAACAAGACAGATAAAGTTAAATATTCTTTGCCTGAACAGCTGAGAGAAACATTTGAAACACTACGAGTAAGCATCTTCTCTATGCGAACATTTTCTTCAGATTTTCTTTTGTTAATTGTTTTAGGAGTGCACGTGAGAGGGTGTTGTTATTTTGTTAGCAGTGCAATAAAATTTGTAGTTCGTTTATCCACGTACATTAGTTTCCTGTTTCTAGGAGCGAAAATTTCTAGTGTTCAAATATTAACCACGCATTGTTATTACTTCTAGTCATCATTCAACTATATATAGTAAAATGGCTGGATAAAGATTCTAGATCTCAAGAAATCATGCGCAGATTGTACTCCTCCGTAGTTTCGATTTTTTCAAATTAAATTAAAGAGAGAAGACACGTTAAACGGACGATGACAGCACCCCATCTGCGAACCTGGTCTATCAATATTGCACACCGGCAATATTGTTGGCGGCTCAGAGCGTCAACTGATGTCACTGCAGTGCCACTGGCCCGGAGGTCCTAGGGTTCGAGTCCGGATGGTGGCAGTATTTTCGACACTAGCTACTATGTTAGTTCAAGGTCGGCTACTGTCTGGAAAAGAATTCTAGCGGTCGGCGGCTCTGATTGGTTGTTCTCTAACAGTACACTAACAAATGGGCCACGGACCGCGCGCGATCTTTCTTCCCTGACCCCTCTTACACTTACATGCTAAGTTTCACTACCACACATGTCGGGAGACCAGTCGGAAACTTAGAGCTCGTCCCGATTGGGGTGGTGTCCCGCTGGTTGGAGATTCCTGTTGGGGAATACCCCACTAACTGACTTGTAGGTCGGCGCGGATCCCACCGTCCAGCGAGGGAAAATCGCCACTACCTCCGCGGAAAAATTCACTACACTTCCGGGTCTAATGACCATAGCAGTTGACGCATTTCATGGATCATGAAATAATTAATCAACCGTGATGCGTTTAGTGCCTGGTGCCCTCATGTACCCTCGGCTATCCTGGACGATCGCCCCTAAACACGATTTTGGGCAGGTTTAGACTAGGCAATGAGAGAACGGACGTTTGGTGTGTGCCCGCAAATCTGCCTCGGCAGCTTCATCGGCGATGAACGAGGAAACCGACGCCGGGCGTGCTGGGCGT
The DNA here is from genome assembly GCA_011170035.1 of Teleogryllus occipitalis. Classification (NCBI taxonomy): domain Eukaryota; kingdom Metazoa; phylum Arthropoda; class Insecta; order Orthoptera; family Gryllidae; genus Teleogryllus; species Teleogryllus occipitalis. Next base: position 83,146 of record BLKR01002844.1, read on the forward strand.
GCGCGCAGCTGCATTCGCCTCGGGCGCTCCACCTCTTCATCGCTCCCCTTGCTGCGGGAAGGGCCCCTCACCTCCCTCTCAACGCGCGGCCCCGGCCTCTTCTCCACCCCCTCGCTCGCAGCCCGCACTTGGCTGCCCTCGCCACGCCCACCCTTGCCCCGTCAGAGCGCCATCCTCCACTTCTCTTGCCTTATCGAGTTCATACTCTCCTCAACATCCTGTCTCTTTTCCTACTCAGCTTCCTTCCTACTTGGCTTCCCTTGCCACGCCCACCCTGCTCCGTCAGAGCGCCATCCTCTACTTCTCTTGTCTTATCGAGTTCATACTCTTCTCAACATCTTCTCTCTTTTCCTACTCAGCTTCCTTCCTACTTGGCTTCCCTTGCCACGCCCACCCTGCTCCGTCAGAGCGCCATCCTCCACTTCTCTTGTCTTCGAGTTCATACTCGCCTCCATATCTTCTTTTACTGCTTATCGTCCTCCTCCTTTGTCTCCTTTTCTCCTCGCCATTCTGCTCGTGGTTTGCATTTGGCTGCCCTCACCACGCCCATCTCTGCTCCGTCAGAGCGCCATCCTCCACTTCTCTTTCCATACTCCCCTCAACATCCTGTCTCTTTTCTTACTTATCTTCCTCCTTCCCCTACGTTTCCTTTTCTGCTCGCTTGTCTACTCGCAGCCAGAACTTGGCTGCCCTCCGCCACGCCCTCCACTGCTCTGTCTGAGCTCCATAATCTACTTGTCTTTCCTTATCATGTTCGTACTCCTGTTAATCTGTTCTTTCTTTTCCTTCAATATTCCTTCTTCTCCATCGTCCAATTTTCTCTTCGTCGTCCTACTTGCAACCCGCACTTCGTTGCCCCCCTCCACGCTCCGTCACACCTCCACCCTCTACTCCTTCCTTACCGAGTTCATACTCCCCTCACTATCCTCTCTCTTTTCCTCCGCATCTTCATCCTTCACCGTCGTCGCCTTTTCTGCTCGTCCTCCTCCTCTTAGCTTGCACTAAGCAGTCCCCCGCCATGACGTTCTTTGCTCCGTCAGAGCTCCATCCTCTACTTCTCTTTCATTATCGATTTCGTACTCCTCTTAATCCTCTCAATATTTCTTTTCTTCCCCATTTTCATGTTTTCCTTTCCTCCTCTCTTGTCATCTTGCTTGCAGATGACTCTTGCCTGCATCCCCACAACGGCCTTCTCTGCTCCTTCAAGTTTTGATTCCCACTACTTCTACTTTCTCATCATGTTCCTATTCTTCTGTTTCCTCTTTATTTTCTTTCACTTTTTCCTGATCCGTCATTTGCTTTTCTCCTCTTCTTTCTACTCGATGCCGCACTTTCCTGTACCTCCAGCTCTCTCTTTTCTGTTTCGACAGGGCTCGATCTTCTAATTATTCTCCCTTACTATGTTCTTATTCTTTTCACTCACCTCATTATATTCCTCCTCTCTTCTCTTATTTTCTCTTAGTCCTCCTTTTGATTTTTTCCCTTTCTCCTTCTCCTCCTTCTCTACTTCCTCGGGCTCCTCCATTTCTCTCTCGTCTTCTCTTCTTCCTCCTTTTAACCGACTTCGAAAACGGGAGATTCGCAATGTTCATCGTGCTTTTTTTTTCATTGTTCAGCCTGTCAACAATTTACTCCGATTTAAAGGATTTCTTTGAGCCATTCCCTCCCGAAAATACCATCGAAATAAATGATATTTTGGTAATGGTGTTGAGTGATGTACTGAATAATAATAAAAATGAAGTGGTGCAGTACAAACATCACTAGTGCCAAAATAGTTCACAAAACGGATATTCTGTTCTTAAATTTACCTTAAAATTGCTCCCAGAAAATTTGAAACGGATCTTTGAATTTCGGGGTTAAACGCCACGTTTAAATGCCACGTAGAGTCATTGCTAAGTGGAAAGACAATGTTTGTTCCTAATTTTTATGATTTTTTTCACTTTTATGTACTTTTATAGTTTGAAGTGTTTTACATTTTTTCAGTCGAATTTTAACACTATTCCGTTTATTTATCCTACTTATTTTCCGCTTCATTCTCCTCTTCCCTTTCCCCATCATTTATCTTCCCCTTCTCTTCATTTTATGCTTCGCCCCTCGTACACTTCCTAATTCGTTATATCGAAATCTCTGCATACGTCCAAGAAAGATAAGCTCTAAATCAAGCCTAGCCAGCCTAAATGATTTCACGGACCACTTTGATGACTCGAAAATTTATATCAGATCCACATTTAAGGTATACATGCTATTAAAAAAGAATTAAAAATGAAAAATGAATAAAACTATATTATCATTAAATATAATCAAATCTATTCCGCGGTAGCGTCCCCTATAGCGACTAATATAGTCGGAGCCGGCTTTGCTAGCGGATTTGCTTAACAATGCTCCGCAAAATTATGGAAGTTGAGCAACTTGAGAAACCGCGCGTTCTTGGATGGGTGACCGTCGGTGAATCCCGAGGATCTAAAGGCGCCGACCCCCTGGCCGAAAATATAAAAAGCAATGCCTGACTACAATAATAATTATTGACGATGATCGACTACCTTAGGGGAGGATTATTCCACATTCGACGCCAGAAAATGCTTGGAGAACGTTACGAAAAACGTACTCTTCATTAGGGCCTAATATAATATTTATTTTTCCTTCCTTTCATTTTTTAAATCTATATTTATGTTTTACGTTTCAAATCCTATCGGGTTTTCTAAATTGTTAGCAGTTAGTGAAGAACGTAACTAATTTTTGTACATTTCGTCTTCAAGAAAAATCTTTCACAAAAATATGTAGATACAAAATCACTTACAATTCGTAGTTGAAACTAATTTAAGTTATTAATAAAATTATTTTTAACAATTTAATCCTTCTTGGATATGACGTATTTTGTCGAGGGTCTTTGTTAACAGAAGCTCATGTAAATTTTCGTTTATTTAATATTTTTTGCATGCAGACAACGAAAAATAAAAAAATCAGTATTTGTAATATAAAATTGTCCAGTTGTCCGCACAATTTAATGTGGTATCGTGATAAAATGATTATGCGGGCCACATATCGTTTGCGGGCCGTGGGTTTGCCCAGATCTGTTTTAAAGAATCTATTCAGTGTGCGTAATTTGATCTTGATTCCCAGAATAAAAAGCAACTTATGTGCAATCCTGTGCTCCATCCTCAGTAATGTTGCAGTCTGTTATACTAAAAGGAGAAACCTTTTAACACTCCTATTCATATTTTCAAAAAAAAAAAAAAAGGATTTACAATTCATACGCTCCAAATGGTATAATACATTAATTTGTAGTTTTTGAAGAATAAAAAATTAGTAACCAAATGATTCTCCATTATGAACCAAATGATTCTCAGTACGAAATTCTCATTACGTTTGGAACAGAACAATTAACTACATTTATGACAATTCACAAGCCTATACTTATCCGTTCAGTGCGAATACTGGACAAAATTCGGCAGAACCCTGAGAATAGAATACGCCTGGTCATTTTATATGATGCTTTTTCACTAGCCTCTTTTCGTTGAATACTATAATTCGTGAAGTTCTCGACGCCTCTAACCAGCACGTTTTGCGGCTCAGTAGGTGGCTCTGTCATTCGATCACGACGTCGGAAGGCTCTGTTTAGTACAGGGCCTGCCCAAAATAAAAATGCAGACCTCCTTGTTTGACTCCTAACGAGCGTCTTGCAATTGTCACGAAACATCGCGTGGTCGACGGAACCACGGAATAAGAACTGTATATGCTAATTCCCTCAATGTCTTTCCCGACACTGAGCCTTCTTTATTCATGAGGATTTTTTTCACGCTGTCTAGTATTTTAATAATTGTTTTATGACTTTAATTGCGACCCACGATATTTTTAGTGGAAGCATGAAAAAAGGAAGGATGACAACAGATATTGCTTGGCTTTAATATTGCCCTGCAGCTGTTTGAAACTATTTACACAACGTATAAGAGCAAAACGTGATTCGTAATTTATATTTATCAGCTCAAATATTTCACACGCTAATAGTTCAATTAATGCACGATATAATGGATTCGTTGGACAATAGAACTCGTTAATTAACACTTCTCTCGAAACGCTTACTATTTTACCTAATGTTTGTCAATTAAAGGACTGATTGCAAACACCGGACTTATCCAAAAATTCGCATTCGGGTTTGATCACAGTATCTTTTTCTCTTATTTTCATCTATTTTCTATCTTCAATTTTGTAGATTTGAAATGTTAACTTTTTGCAATTTTCGAAAATACGGAGAGTACGCCTAAAATGGGGCTAGCATATTTTTATCGTCCCTTCATACATCATTCATGGTATAAGAAATAATTAACATAAAAGCATAAGCACTTCCATTTCAGTTAGTTCGATTGTATTTTCGATTACTGAAGCAAGTATATTACTTTAGCGAGTATGCATTATTTTAATGGTGGCACTTCACTCTTTTTGAGAAATTGAGTTAACTCCATTTTTAGGTCCGCGTAAGTGTTATATATTTATTCTGAAAGTGATTGAACTCGAAGTTCTTTCTGTGGACAACATAGCGCATCACATTAAAAGCGAGTTACAGGATATTGCAATCTATTTATTTTGATAGTGGTACAGCTAAGTGGTTTTCTACAAGTCTCGTGAAGAGTGATTTTCTTGATATTTATGCGTCTGCAGCGATGCGATGATAAAGAGCTTGATCCAGGTTTGGTAATAGGAACAACAAAAATAATATAATTAAATCGCACATTTTCTATTTAACACAGAAGTTAAATTTAATGGTCTGTGTGTTAAACGACCTTCAAAAGCCTGTATCAAGAAGGAGGGAAAATGAACAAAATGGTGTCGATAATTGGCTAAAAATGAGATGGATTAGATTTGTCCTACAGAAGTCTTAGGAGTAAAATTATGTACAAGTAAATCTTAAATCAAGACATTGGCTTCTATACCGTTAACTTTTAAAACACCAGTGGATGAGGAATAACTAAGGGTTTCAAAAACTTTAATATCCTGCTTCTACAACCACAGCAAAGAAAGGTTCATGAGAAGAAGCAGGGTATGCTTGATTTGTTTCTATTCATTTGAAGCGTTAATCACGCTTGTTTCACTAATATGCAGGCAGGGCCCGAACGATTTCAAGGAGATGAAGACATCGGAATGTGTCTCAACAGTAACATTAAATCGATATTTAATCTGCTTTAACAAGTCGATATTGTCTTCATTTTCAACTTTTCTTAGAACGACATATATCGATTTGGCCCAACAACCTCATTTTTACGGTAATACACTCCCAATATTCCGGGAAGCAAACAGTATGCTTATTCATATCTTCAGACGAACAAGTAAAGAACTTATAAGAGAAAAACAATTTTTTTGTCTAACTCATCCCCGATTTTTTATAATTATTTAACATTAGAGCTCAATATCTCGAAATGAGTGTCAACGGAGTTGTACCAAAAATAACGCCTTCATATTATACATATAACGATGAATAGATTTGTTCACGTTTAAGTTCGTAATCATTGTGGAAGAAGCGTCCATATTTATGTTAAAAGGACAGTTTTCCTCACGTTTGTCACAACTTTACTGTGAATGACCCTTTATTTTATGGGTAATTCAAAAAGGCCGGCTGAAGTAGCTACACGGCTGCGGCTGCAAGCACTGTCAGCTTGATTGATTGATGATTCCGAGCGCGTCAACTGCTAAGGTCATTAGTCCCGTTAGTGTAGTGCATGTTTTATCGCGGGAGGTAGCAGTGATCTTTCTCAGCTGGATGGCGAGATTCGGTGTCGAGGCTTCCGTAGGCTTGCGGGGTTTTCCTGAACCAGGACTCTCCCACCAGCGGGGCACCGCCCCAGTCGGGACAAGCTCTAAGCTCCCGACCGGTCTCCCGGAATATGTGGTAGTGTAGTGCATGTTAGTGTAAGTGCGTGTGTAAGAGGAGAGGATAGGACAAGGAAGAGGCGGGAAAGATCGCGCGCGGTCCGTGGCCCGTTTGGTAGGGTACTGCTCCGGCATTCGCCTGGTGTTGATCGGAGAAACCACGGAAAACTACCGATCAGAGCAGTCGGTCGCTAGAATTTTCCTCCAGACAGCGGCTGAATTCGACCTAGCTATATAGCTTATGTCGAAAATCCTGCGACCGTCGGTTCTCAAACCCTAGGATCTCCCAGTCAGAGGCACTGTAGTAACGTCAATTGATGCGCTGTGTCACCTAAGCCCCTCAATCTTAGCTAGAGTTGTGTTCGAAACCCGGGCTTGGACCAGCACAGGTTCACGCACCTCTGGATGTCATGATGAGACACAGAAGAAAAAGGAAAAACATCACATACACCAGGCATAGTAGGCAAAGGAAAAAACACCACATGATCACCCGAAGCATCAATCCTCATTTAATAAATGGCAGCAAACCAAACATCAGTTCCCTCTCTTTGGTCGCAAACATCCCGGCAAAGATGATAAGCATAGAGGACTAGGATGCAAAGGAATCTATTCGAAGGTGGAGAAGTCGACGAAGAAGGCGGAGAATAAGTCGGAGGAGTCGAGGGGAAGGAGAAGAAGTCGGAGGAGAAGAAAGAGAAAGATAAGAAGTTGGAGGAGGCGTGGCAGAAGTCGGAGGAGGAGAAGTCGGAGGAAGAGAATAAGAATAAGAAGTCGGAGGTGAAAAAGAAGGAGAAGAAGACGGAGGAGGAGGAGAAGAAGTCGGAGGAGGAGACGATGCCGGAGGAGAAGGTGGAGGAGAAGAAGGCGGGGAAAGAGGAAGGCGAAGAAATGGATTCGGTGAATAAGACGATGACAACGAAGCTAATTGCGAATGGTATCATTTCTCGTTTGTGTCTCCGTAAGTGAACTTTACTTTCGCAGCCCATCGTCTCTCCCGAGCTCTCGCCCACTTTTGTGCATAAAGAGCGGGTCCATCCTTCACCAGAGCACACAAATCCATTCTGGAGCGGCCGCTTCGCTGCGCTTCCCGACGCTTCGCCACGTGCTGCCCATTCGTTACCTCCAAACTACGGCGAGGCCCCACCCACCCTCCAGGCTGGCCCTGCCGCGCGCGGCCACCGGCCGAAGCATTTGCGCCGCTTTCGCCTCTCGCCCCTTTTGCGTCTCTTTCGCGTCTCTTTCACGCCTCTTCCTCGCTTCCTTTGCGCCTCTTTCGTCCCCTGCCTCTTTTGCGCCTTTTTCGTCCCTTGCCACTTTCGCGTCTCTTTCGTCCTTCGCCTCTTTTGCGTCTCTTTCGCTCCTCGTTCGTCCCTTGCCTCTTTCGCACCTCTTTTGTCCCTTGCCTCTTTTGCGTCCCTTTGGTCCTTCACCTCTCGTCTCCACGACGGCTCCTCCTCGCAGCCTTCGCACGTCTTGGCGTTACGTTGCGTTACGTTAGGTCAGTTGTTTATTTAAATTTTGATTTATTTGTGGCTTCTTCATCTTCTTTTTCCTCTAATGCCTCTCAGCATCGGGTGAGCCTTTTGACATGCTCCTTTTTGTCTTGCGCCTTGCGCCTCACCTATTCTAGTTTATTTGTTTAACAAGAAAAGCGGTAGAAAATTGCGTGATACTATGGGCAAAAATTGCAATCTCTGCATGTCTTGAGCTCTAGAATTCCTACACTAACTAATAAGCATGTTAAATTACGAATACAGGTAGAAAATAATGCTTTTAACAAGAACTGATCAGAAAATAGTTCTTCTCAGGCAATAATAAACTATTAGCTAAAGCCAATCAATCACAGATTTTGGTTATCTCTACTACTGTTTGCCACACTCTAGGTGACCGTAGGGTAAAATACGCGTCTGTAGTTCCATATCTTTACACCCAAAAATTCTTAATTTTATTCATCATTCTTTTTATTCACCTGCTTTTTTTGTTCTTTTCGCTTCGTGGCTTGTACTTCAGTTTTCTGCAATTACAAGTATAAATAAAATGTCTGTTGAGGTCTTACTTATTGAGCCAGTAAAAAATTTAATCATGTTACTATAATGAGAAATAACTACATTTATGGGAAATAAGAGTACACTGACACTGAGCTATGTTCAAACGACACCTTTTACTGGATATTTTCTTCTGTACGGGTACGGGCTATTTTGTCCCCTAATCCATTTATAGCATTTTTACGTGAAATAATGAATAAACTACTGATGCTATAAAAGCACATAATTTCACGCATTAATTCTAACTTTTGAAATTTTCGAACATCAGTGAGTTAAAAGGAAATGGAATCTGTTTTAAGCGTCCTTCGCTCTAAACGAGGAAGAAAATTAAAGAAAAAAATTGGAGCTTATTTGAGAAAACGTTTATTTTTTAAAAAGTGCATTAACTTCAAGCAGAAATCCGGAAGAGGCGGCCCAGAGCATCAACTGATGTCACTGTAGTGCCTCTGATCGGTAGGTCCTAGGTTCGAGTCCCAACGGTGGCAGGATTTTCTTCACTAGTTGGATAGCTGTGTAGAAAGTGAAGAAGTAAGAAGTGTTTTCCTTCAGCCGCTGTCTGGAGGAAAATTCTAGCGGTTGGCTAATCTGATCGGTAATTTTCTGTGGTATCTCCGAACAATACCTAGCGAATGCCGGAGCATTGCCCTAGCAAACGGGACATGGACCACGTGCTATCTTTCCTTCCCCTTATATATACAATTACACGTACATGCACTTCACTACCACACACGCCAGAAGATCGGTCGGGAGCTTTAAGCTTGTGTCTGGGGTGGTGCCCCGCTGGTGGGAGACACCTGGTTAGGGAAATCCCAGCTAGCCGACAGGTAGGTCGATGCTAGATCTCTCCATCCAGCGATGGAAGATAACCGCCACTTAACGGAGGAAAATACATGCCCTACACTTACCGGACTGATGACCTTTGCAGTTGACGCGCCCGGAATCATCAATCAATCAGAAATTATGCTAAAACTACTTTTTTCAACAAATTGTACGTAGAGTCTTTTAAAGCTTGTATTTTTAGAACAGATTACATTGAAGACAAAAATCTTTCTTAAATATTGTACTTGAAAATACAGAGTTCGACAAAAATGGGACCAACCCCAGTTTTTTACCGTCTTTTGATACATACGAGGAGAAAATTTAAAGAAAAAATTGAAGCCGTTTTTGATAATATAATTGTTTGAAAATTACTAATGTTTCACAAAAATTACGTTAAAACTATTCATATTTTCGAAAAATTGTTCATGTCGTTTTTCAAGATCTATCTTTTAAAGAACAGGTTTATAATGTAGTAATTGCCACCGTTGAATGCGCATTAAAATTATGTTCATGTTTCCTTTTGTTTTTTTTTAATATTACCTCAAATTTAACAATTGCTCATATCTCTCTTGCTCGATGTGCCATCTAGAATTTTTTATAGTTTTCGTTATTAAGTAGATATTTTTTCATTGATTAGTAAGAAAATTCAATCAAATGTGTATTTTTCACTGTTCGATCAATTTATCATTACATCCGTTAATATCCATTAAATTGCATCAGAATTTCCTTAAAATGTAGAAGCAGCATTTCGTAGGTAATTTCTAGTGGTCGTTTGTATATTTTAGGTCGTTTCCTCATATGAGGGCACACCAACTTTCGTGAAGTACTCCCCGGTTTGTTCCCAACTTTCAAATTCAATATGCATTGATCGCCCCTTGAGAAAGTTCTCAACACCTGTTTCGGACTTCCTGCAAAGTCATAACAAGTTCATTTAATTTTAATACTGCTACATCAAAGGCCAATAAACTCTGTAGGGCTCTAAAAAAATTTCTCAACATGATTTTATATACGATTGCAATAACACATACTACCTATAGCGAGGACTTTTCTAGGTGACTCCGGAGCATTGAATTACGTCGAAGTTTGTGGAGAATACTGCGGGTTTGAGCACAGTGTAAGGCATAGTAATTTTCACTGTGTATTTACCGGCTGACTTTTCTCAAAGACAACATTATTTTTCTCAAAGAAACTATGACCGGGAGTATCGAGGGTTCAAGTCCCGACTGTACAGGATAATTCTAGAGGCCGCATTCTCTGATAGTAGTTTTCCGGGGTTTCTCCAGTCAATACCAAGCGAAAGTCTGGAGGTTAGAGCTTAGAACTTGTCCCAGCTGGGGCGATATCCCCCTGGTGGGAAATACCTGTATGGAGAGATCCCGCATGTTGACGTGCAGGTCGGCTTACCATTATAGGGGAAAGAGTACCGCCACCTCCTGTGTTAAAAACATGTACTACACTTTCGGTACTAATGACCATAGCAGATGACTTCGGAAACACAAAAAAAATCAATCATTGACAAAATGTCATTTGCGCTTTTCGGAGAATGTGCGAGATTATTTTCACAGAAAACATTTGCGTTTTCGTAAAATATCATTAGAAATAATTTGAAGAACTTTCAAATGCAATAGTGTATAAAGAGCTTACAAATGCAATAGAGTATTAAAAACGATAGTAATGTAACGACGTGAAACAAAACCTTTTGAACAAAAATTACTTTTGTGAATTTTTAAAAAATTAAAAGAATACATCCAAATGGCGTACAAAACGTCTGAAAAAATGGCGCTACAACTGTGCATTCTTTCTCGCATTATTTCTACCTTTTGCAATTTTAGAAAATTCAGTTTTTCTTCCATTCATTTGAGCGTCCCTTGTTTTATCTGTGTAAAAAAATTAAAGAAAAATTTGGAGCGTTTTTTCAGAATTTGTTTTTCTAAATTGCATTAAAATCAAGAAGAAACTACACGAAAACTCATTTATTAAAATATTGTACATCACATCTTTTAAAGATCTGATGTTTTAAAATCAATTTTATTTAAGGCATATAACTCTATCTTCAAATGTGTAGTTTTGCAATCTTAAATTTTTGCAATTTTCGTGATACAGAGTTCCCGGGAAATGGGACTAGCATTAATATTTTTTTACTGTTCTTTGATACATTCGAGGAGAACTTTTAAAGAAAACGTGAGGAGCCGTTTTTGTGATAAAAAGTTTTAAAATGTATATATTTCAAGCACAATTACGCGAAAATTACTTATTTTCGAAAAATCGTACCTGATTATACCCATTTCAAGTTCTACCTTCCTCCTCAAAATTACATTTATTTCAAGATAATTTTTAACAACAGATTTTATTTAGAAAAACTCTATCTTGAATATTATATTAGGTGGCAGACGACTAAGATATTTTAACCCTGTATTGATTGAATAGGGTTTCCGGGCTCGTCAACTGCTATGGTCTAAGTCTCGTAAATGTAATGCAATGTTTTATCGCTGGATGTAGCGGTGATCTTCCTCCACTAGATGGCTAGATCCGGCATCGGCCTATAGGTTGGTTTGCGGGGTTTTCCCCAACCAGGTATCTCCAGATTGGTCTCTCGGCATGCATGGTAGTATAGCGAATATGAGTATAAGTGTGTGTAAGTAATGGGTAATGATAGGACAAGGAAAGGGAAGGAAAGTTCGCGCGCTGTCCGTGGCTCATTAGCCAGGGTAGTGCTCCGGCATTCGCATGGTGTTGATCAGAGAGACCACGGAAAGTGATCACAACAGCTTGTCCCTAAAATTCTTCTCCAGACAGCGGTTGAACTCGACCTAGCTATGTAGTCTGTGTCGAAAAGTCTGCCACGTCTCGACTCGAACCTTAGGAGATTCCGGTCAACGGAACTGCTTTAACAACAATTGATAACCTGAGCCGCCTAAGCCAGTGTAAACCTGTATTCTTAAGTCAACTTATGGGGTTAGGGTAAGGATCCCAGAACTCAAGCAAACGAACACAGAATACACTTCTCCTCACAGTATGTCATAGTCTTCACAGTAGTTTTTGACTTATGGCACTTCTCCTCAGAGTGGTTTTTAACTATTTTTGACGTTAAATAAATAAATGAATGTAATTTACTACATAACGGAACAAAGTTATCCACTTTTCGTTGTCATGGTCCCTACAATAAGTTTTTTTGCCTAAAAATGGCTTTTTCTGCTGCCGCATTACAATACTTTCTCTATACTGCGTAAATAGTATGCAAGAAAGTGAAAATGCCCGAATAAAATCGTAATTCCTTGCCTTTCACCCAAAATTCAGTGTTTTTTCAAGCATAAATCAAGTTGTGCTCTCATCGGTAGTTTTCCGCGGTTCCTTCGATCAACTCTAGGCGAATGCCGTAGTTGTATTCCTACCAACGGGACACGTACCAAGTGCGATCGGGAGCGGTAGCTCAGTGCATCAACTGATGTCACTGCAGCGCCTCTGACCTGGAGGTCCTTGGTTCGAGTCCTGACTGCGGCAGGATTTTCGACACTAGCTTTTCAGCTAGGTTGAATTCAGTCGCTGTCTGGAGGAGCATTCTAGCGGTCGGCTGCTCTGATCGGTAGTTTTCCGTGGTTTCTCCGATCCACACCAGGCGAATGCCGGAGCAGTACCCTGTCAAACGGGCCACGGACCGCGCGCGATCTGTCCTTCCCTCTTCCTTGTCCTATCCTCTCCCTTTACACACACACGTACACTAACATGCACTACACTACCACATATTCCGGGAGACCGGTCGGGAGCTTAGAGCTTGTCCGGCTGGGGCGGCTGGTGGGAGAGTTAGTTAGGGGCAAACCCCACTAGCCGACGTAGGTCGGCGCCGGATCGCGCCATCCAGCGGGGGAAGATCACCGTCATATCCCGAGGAAAAAAACATGCACTACACTAACGGGACTAATGACCAAAGCAGTTGACGTGCCCGGAAACACGAAAAAATCAATCAAACTAAGTGCGACGTTTTTTCCGCATCCTTGTTTCCTCCACTCCCCTTACACACAGTAACAACCACGCAATACACTACCACACATGTCGGGATCAGAGCTTGTCTTCGATGGACGGATATAATGTGGTTAGGGAACCCCACAAACCGACGTGTAGGTATGCGTCGGATCTTACATCCAATGTGGATGAAAACCGTCATACCCGGCTATAACATGCACTATAATGACAATGCTACTGACCATAGAAGCTGACGCATCCAGAAACAAAATAATCGATCATAATAGCTACGAAGCAGAAATCAAGTTCAAGAGAGAGCTGTTTTATAATGGTGAAAGAAAGAGAAGTAACTAGGCATTTCCAGAAATTATAAATACTGCACTGCAAATGTTAAAATCAAACTTACCTCCTAACGTTCACTCCAAACCTCCTACGTGAAACCAGTACATGCCATGGTTAAAATGGAATAGAGTAGGTTTTATGACAGCACTTATTGAATCGGAAACCAGGTTCCGCCTATAAAACAGCCGCGGGCCACTGTGTGGCAGGCTCCAGACATCGCTGGGCCTAGTCAGCCGCACACTGGCTGTTTTTCTGCCGCCTCCGCTCTTCAGCACAGTTCCGCTTGGCCCCCTCCCTCGCTCCTTTTCTCTCTCGTTGCTGACTCTCTCTCTCTCTTCCTCGTCTCCCCGGCCTACACTGTCTCTGCCCCTCTCTCTTCCTGTCTCTCTCGCGCGCGCGCGTTGTCCCTCTCCTGCCGACGCGATACTTTCTCCGCGGGTGGGCCCCTGCGGGTGAATTTTTGCTGCGATCAGCATAACTACATCTTGACGCGAACTTACGGCGGCTGTTTTGTGGGAACTAATGCGAAAAGCGACCGAACTCCGGGCAGTGTAGCGCTTTGTGACTGGCGCGGAAGTTCGATATGACCGCACCCGTCCGGTCGATTCGCGACGAGTCACATGCCGCTGTTGTTGTCCCCCAGTCGCTCTGACAGGCTATTTCCGTGGTTGTCTCGGTCATCGTCGAAAGAAGTATATTAGTTTGCCCAGAAAGGAAGATGGGAGTATATAAAAAGAAGGGTCTTCCTATAGCCAGCCTTTTAAAGGGTAAACGTTGGTTCGATCACTTCTCATAAAGATCCTTCGTACAGTAGAAGTTATGGAGTAATTTGAAGTGTCATGTGTTGATGTGCTTGGTTATAAAATAATGAAGTATGAGCACATATTTTTATAGGGTACATAAATTAAACATTTTATATTGTGTAATGTGATGCCTTGCTATAAACGCCATTGGATCTTTGTGTGAGGAAGAAAGGAGAGTCAGAAAGTACGTACCAAAAACGGAGGAAAGCAAGAAAAGCAGGAAAAGAAAAGCAGTAAGAGAAATGAGTGTTGGGATGAAAATAGAAAACTAATTAACTTGAATCCGAATGCTGGAAATGAGCATTTCTTCAAAAATACCGAGAGATCTTGGGGATATGAATGAAAATTTTAAAATGCTAATGATTTTATTTATGAGTACTTGTGTAACATTGTACAGTACTATAGCTCTGAAAGATTCAGTTTAACTGATATTATTACTCAAAAATAGAAATCAGTATGAGAGAAGGGATCGCTTGGTTTGGAATTAACCGGAAAATTGGAATTACCCGATCAGGCACAAATATCGGACTGTCGAGATAGGTAGTATTCCTCTATGGTCGGATTGCCAATCTGTACTTCAACAATCTGTACTCCATTTGGATCAGCGCAAGAACAGTGAACGCTTGCACACCGAAATTAGAGCTGCTACAAGAGCACTTCTTTCTTGCATTTTTTGTAACTTTTTCAGTTTTCGAAATTTCATAGTTGAACAAACATCAGACCCGTTATCTTTTCAACCGTCCTATCCTCTATTCGAGAAAAAATTAAGAAGTTTGGAGCTGTTTTTAAAAATTTTGTTATACATTGCCTTTTCTACAAGCAAAAAATTGCCCCAAATTGCTCGTTATTTCAAAAAAATGTACATGACCTTCAAAAATTTATTTTTTAAAACAAATTCTATTAGTTAAAAATCTCCGACATTAATATTATCCTTTTGAAATGTTAATTTTTTGCAGTTTTGAAGTTAGCCATAAAAAGTGATGCTGGTTCGATTCTTGGCAATTTTTGGGGAAAATAATTGTTTAAAAATTCCCTGTATTTCACGCAAAATATCCTGAAAACTACTCGTATTTTGTAAAAATTATACCTGACCTTTCAGGAAGATCTATTTTTGAACAATAAATATCATTAAGAAAAACTTCTCAAACATCAATATTGTAGTTGTTGGAAGACGCCGAAGAAATCTTGAAATTTTGAAGTTTTCAGAAATTCAGATATTTCAATGAAAAAGAGACCTGCGCAATTTTTAAGCGTCATCTGCGCTATCTGAGGAAAAGTTTAATAAAAATTGAAGCCATTTTTGAGAAACATTTGAAAATGCATTTGAGGCTTCAAGTAAAGTACCCCCAAAAATCAAAATATCCATTTGAAACTAGCTCCGCTTTGAGCTTGTTTAGATCGATAGGGAAAACAAATTTGGAGAAAATCGTGTGAATAATTTTGGTGTCAGTCTTAACCATACGTAGACAGATTAACTGACGGATGCTCAAACGTTTGTCGTCAATAGACTTTTCAGTATCAAAGACAAATGGAATCCTGACTACACAACTTGTTACAGGAAGTAATATATTACATATATGAACTAGATTTATCCACTTTTTTGTTATCAATGCCTGACAATGCGAGGTTTTCTGACGAAAAATTGCCGATTTCTGCTGCAGGATTACACTTTATTCTTACTAAGTATGCAGTAAGGTGAGAAAGCAAAAGCAATATTCCCCGTGTATATTGTATCGCAACACGTGAACTCAGAAATAACCAAAATTAACATTGCAGGTTCCAGCAACTTTTCGGAACTATGTCACTGAGTTTAGATATTCTGTTTTGGTAAGAACCGGTCCAAGCTAGTTTTTAAAACTTACCTACGTTTATCCACTGAAAGTACCGAATTTTTACAGCTATTTTATTCAAAAGTAATAAAATGTAATTTGAGCTTTTCATGCCGTCACCTCTTCATTTTATACCTATAGTAGCACTAATCAAAACACTGGGGCCGAAGTTTGTGTGTTCGGGCGCTTGAGTGCTACATTAGAGAAGGAAGCCTATGTCTATAGCCGTCAGTAGGTCGAGCCGTGAAGGGCAGAGGAGGTGGATCGGCCCAGGACGGATGATTGGAGACGCCGAATGGACCCGATTTGGTGCTGGATTCCGGGAATTTTCAGTTTACATGCTAGAGAAACCATTTGAATTTGACACACCCTCTGGAACTATCTGTGAGGCTATTAGGCATGTTTTACACGAAAGGTTGGTGATAGGTCGTTTTTTTGCGCCGGGTTTTCATGTGTTGAATTTCTGCATCGAGTGTTGAAGCTGATCAATGAGCAAAATTTTCTCAACGAAATCTTACAGAATAGTTCCTATGCATTCGCGATATATAGAGAGATATACGCGAAGAACTATATATACATGAACAATACTAGTGATTTTAGCATGATCTGGTGTACTTTTTCGTATAGACTATACATGTTATTCCAGTCTTCGTGAAGACCCTTCATGTCCATTTTTTTATTTCTTGCAGTGTTGTAAGGGAGAATTTTATTTGCTGTTTTTTTAGGAGTGTGCGTGGTATGTTTTTAGAAATCATTTTGTGTAGTTTTGTTCGGCAGAATTTTCGCTTCTGCAGGCCACTCGTCAATATTTCTGATTTCCAATGATTGATTGGTTTTCTCGTGTTTCCGGGCGCGTCAACTGCTTCGGTCATTAGTCCCGTTAGTGTAGTGCATGTTTTTTCTTGGGAGATGGCGGTGATCTATGCACCCCGCTGGATGGCGAGATTCGGCACCGACCTACCGTCGGCTAATGGGGTTTCCCCCTAACCAGGACTCTCTCACCAGCGGGGCACCGCCCCAGCCGGGACAAGCTCTAAGCTCCCGACCGGTCTCCCGGAATATGTGGCAGTGTAGTGAATGTTAGTGTGTGTGTGTGTGTGTAAGGGGAGAGGATAGGACAAGGAAGAGGAAGGAAAGATCGCGCGCAGTCCGTGGCCCGTTTGTTAGGGTACTGCTCCGGTCATTCTCCTGGTGATGATCGGAGAAACCACGGAAAACTACCGATCAGAGCAGCCGGCCGCTAGAATTCTCCTCCAGACAGCAACTGAATTCGACTTAGCTGAAAAGCTAGTGTCGAAAATCCTGCCGCCGTCATGACTCGAACCTAGGACCTCCCGGTTAGAAGCGCTGCAGTAACATCAGTTGATGAGCTACCGCTACCGGTGATTTCCAATGAGCGCGGAGTTTAAAAGAACACTATACAGCCTCCGACCATGTGAGAGGAGTGGTTTCGTCCGATACCCAGTCGCAAGGACGTCCTCCCACTGCGTTCCCTGCGCTGGTTCCCCTCTCTGTCCGCGCAGTTATGGATATACTCTTCGGCAGAGACGCGATGAATCAAACGGCGCGGCGGGCTGCGCCCCGTCATGATATGCTATTGAACAGGAAGCGCTGCCAGCCTCTCGCGAGAAGGGAACACAGTGAGCCTCTGGGCACGACGCCAATCGGAGGACGCACCTAATGTTTGCATTGTGCTCCCGCACTAGCGTGGTAAGCGACTCACATTAAAAATCGCTGCCAGCTGCGATTGTGCTGACTACAATACTAGAGGCCTAAAGCTGAGCTGCTCACTGGTTACGAACGAAATATTTATGAGAGTGGTGACAACGAGCGAGTTATTGGATAAGCCGAGTAAGTGAAATATTAAAAGGTTGAATGCATCGGTTTTCCGTGTTTATGCGAACCTTTCTGCATATAAAACCATCGATTAGCGCAACGTTTGTTGTTATTCACTGAAGCGATTGTCTTTCGGTAAACATCCACGAACACGCCCTTTCAAATTGAACATAAAGAGGGTGTCTTCTTTTAAAAGGCGACCCGGTTGTGTCCTCTTACCGCCAATTTCATTTCAATTTTTTTTTGCAGATTTTTACTTTCTCGTATACGTACGAAGTAATATACGAAGTAATATACGAAGTAATATACGAAGTAATATACGAAGTAATATACGAAGTAATATACGAAGTAATATACGAAGTAATATACGAAGTAATATACGAAGTAATATACGAAATAATATACGAAGTAATATACGAAGTATGGAGAAAGTTATGTAAAGCTGCTGAAAATCGATTTCGAGATTTCGACGTAAATACACGTTTTGGGGTCCCCTGATACCGAGAAAGTGCTTTTCTTTTTCAAATCGTCCGTCCGTCCATCTGACTGTCCGTCCATCCGTCCGTCTGTGAACAACACTTGCGCCTAAACCATATGTGGTATTTTTTTCCAAAATGGATATTCCCTGGTCAATCTGGCTCGAGTGGAAGATTTGAGATTAAAAAAATATTCTTTACAATTTGGGAGTACTTTTCATGAAGCCCCAGTGACATTTTTTTTCAAAAACTACTCCAAATTTATTCTTTATTTTTTTTTGTAAGAATATAGTAAAACGCATAAAGGTGGCATAGGTCCAATTTTCATGGTAAATTCTGAATTTTCGAAAATTACAAAAGTTTGCATTTTTATGACTTCTTCCTACAACTACAAAATTAAAGATAGAGATTTTTCCTTCAAATCAATTTTGTTGTCCATAGTTAGTTCTTTCAGGAATGTCTTGTACATTTTTTAAACTTTTAGTAGTTTTTGCACAATATTGCGAACAATTTGTGTAATTTAAAAAAATAACAAAACAAGATTTACTCAAAAACAACTCCAGTTTTTTTCTTTGAACTTTTGATAGGGATAATGCTAAACGTACTCTATTAGATGATATAAACACAATTTTGATCTATTCTTTTCTTTCCAAAAATTACACAAATGTAGTTTCTTTGACTCGCCTCTTTCACCTGCATTTTTAGAAACTCTCATATGCCATATTCTCAAAAATGATTCCAATTTTTTTCTTTACATTTTTCTTACAGATAGCGTTTATTCCATTATTTATGACATAAAATTAATTTTGCTGCATTCTTTTATTTTCCAAGAAATACACAAATGTATTTTTTAAATATCTCTCACGCCGTTAATATGCACATTTCCAACAATTTGTATACATTACTATATATTTGAGTGGAAATGATTAAAATGACTTCAAATGAAGTTTTTCGAAAACTCAAAAGAATCCTGTGAAAAAGAGTTTCAAATTGCGCATTTACACAAGAGTTTAAACGATTATTTCATAAAAAGGGTTCTAGATTTTTCAACGAAAATTTCCATACAGGACGAGGTTTTTCACTTCTTTAATATTTCAAAAGTAATATTTCGAATCTACTATTAGGAAACCGAAAAATTGAGAAAACTTTAAAAAAAAATTTGGGCGGCGATATATGGCAGCTTGCAAGAAGATGGAGAAAGACCATAAAACTAGCCTCGACCAAAATACAATTAGAAAACTAAGTTGTAAGAGAAAGTCTGTACCATTCTGTAGCACCAGTAGTTAGTTATTGCAACGTATCTAATGTGCAAATAAAAATTTAATTGTATTGTAAAATCCTTTTGTCGAGAGTTTAGTCATTTATTAGTTTAGTACAATAACTTTAGTTATGGGTTGAATTTTTCCCTTTTCTGTTTACCACACTTTTCGACGAAGATGCAATAATCTTGTATACGGTTTCGAATGCATCATTCGTTCCGTGGTGTAACGATTAGCTTACCGGACTATTTTAGACAGGTTTCCGGGTTCAAACCTGACCATAATCGTGGATATTTAAACCATACACCTTTCTTCGCAGAAGAAGTAAACCCGGCTGTCCCATGTAAAAGATTCTTAAGTCCAAAAGAAGCCTCTGAGCTAAATTAAAATCTGTTTCGGCGCAAGAGTGATGCCTTCTTTCTCCGCTAGATACGGAAGAGTAAATCTGACGGCCTGAGCCTCGCCACGCAAAATATGGCTGAAATGAATTTGGTTTTGTCACATGACTTTATGTAATTATTACTGCTATGAGAAAAAGTATACAAGGAACCAGAGGTTTGTGGTCGGAAATTGAGTATTTCGGCTGTACAATCACGCCATGTACCGGCTATACAATAACGCCGTTGTATAATATACAAATAATCATGCTAGTAAAGTTTTGTTTTTTGTTGCTTTTTCATTCAGAAAGGCTTGCACATGTTTCAATTTCCCTATCTTTTTAGGGCGAACACGATTAATTGTGATTTATATTGCTTTAACTGCTTGCGTGTTTATGAGCATATGATATGCGTGCACTGAAATTGCGATTTTACTGCGCATTTGTAAACTTGTCGTCAGGAACATAACATATCTTCAAAAAATGCGTGTCGCACAACCAAAAATGAACAAGAAACTACGAAAAAAAACAATATCGAAACGCTTTTGTTTAACTTCTGTAAATCTTGCGACTTTATTATTTCTTTAAAAGTATTACTTGACAAAAAAATATACAAGAAACCTTATTGTATCAAAGTATGGCGAACTACGTATTTATATCCACGAAGAAAAGTTGATAGTCTTAAACTGTATCCCTAAAGTTTACAAGAAAACAATGTTTGAATATTTATATTACGTATTCGACAACCGAGGAAATGTAGACCCCTGAAGACTTTAATGTTGTTCTGTAACTTTGCAGCCACGACGCACAGATAACCTCCAAATCTTCAACAACTACTTAGTTTATTCTTGACATCTTTCAATTACCAAGAATTAAAATTAATCAAGAGTGTCATGTAAGGACTATATTATATAAGTACTACTTTAGACGAGTACTTTGCTGATTTCCTACTTTTCAGTATTATTGTGTATTAGTGTCTAATTCGTATCGTTGGAACGAAAAGTAGAAAGAAAGTGGTAAATTTTATCGTAATGTTCGTAATGTTTATCATTTATCGTAAATGACAAATTTCGCAAGAATTACGAATCCCGTCAAATGAAAGTTCGTTATTGGAAACCAACATGTGCGAAGTGGAACATTTCGAGATTGTCGAATTACCTCACTCGAATTCAATTCTAACAGCTGATTTGGATTCTTTTGGCTATACACAGGATGTCCAGGGAGAAAAAAACAAACTTCGAAAATAAGATGTTAAGTGAATTTTAAGCATATTTTGCCTAATAAACTCTTGGATATTCCGAATGACTGAGCTGCAACAAGCACTTAAACGTTAGTTTGAAAAAATACTTTCTATGCAAAAATTTGCATTTCAGAAACATACAGACACTCCAGAAATATGTAAACTGTTTATTATTTACAAAATAAATTAATTTATTTCTGCACAAAGAAAAATGAACACAAATAAAAAAGCAGTCGAATTGCGTAAATTGGGTGTTTTTTACGTTTTTGTATACGTACGTATATACAGAGTATATACGTAATATAGAGAAAATTATGTATTGCTGCAAACAATCGTCCGTCCGTCCGTCCGTCTGTCTCTCCGACAGACTCTACGTCTGTGAACACCACTAACGCCTAAACCATATGTAGTATTTGTCCAAAATTGATATTCCCCGGTCGATCTGGCTCGACTGAAGGCGCTGCAATTTTGAAAAACTTTCTTCAAAATTTGGGGGTACTTTATATGAAGCCCACGGGACATTTTCTCAAAAACAGCTCCAAATTTTTTCCTTCAATTTCTTGTAAAAATGTACCAAATACTCTTATAAAAGTGGTATAGTGCAATTTTTAGGTTAACTCTGAATTTTCTAACATTGCAAAATTTATCAACTTTGCAAACCGTGCAATATTTGAAATTTTAAAATATTACAAAAACAATATTTTCTCAAAAACAGCTCCAAATTTTTTCTTCAAGTTTTTCCAACGTGTCGTGCTACTTGAACTGTTGAAAATGACAGAAAGTTCATTTTGCTGTATTCTTTTGTTGTTGTTGTTTTTTTAAATTACTCAAATGGATTTTTTTAAATATCTCTCATGCCGCGGCGCGCCGTTAATATGCACAATAAAAGCGATTTGTAAACACTATTGCATTTGCGAGTTAAAGTATCTTAAATGACTTCAATGAACTTTTTCGAAAACTTAAAAATTTTCTGTGAAAAAGAATTTCCATTTTCGCATTTACAGTAACGCTTAAACGCCATTTTCTTAAAAACAGCCCGAAATTTTTAAATAAAAATTTTTATCTATTTAGAACGAGGTTTTCTCTTCTTTAATATTCTTAAAGTAATATTTATGGTCTACTACTAAGAAACCGAAAAGTTGAGAAATTTTAAAAATAATGTACTGGGCGGTGATAGAGGGCAGCTGACTCGATGAAGGAGTAAGACTGTAAAGCCAACCCACTCCAAGGAAATTAGAAAACTTTTCTACGAGAAAGTATGCTGTTCTGTAGCACCACTAGTGTTTTGCGTGCCTGTGTTTTTGAACAATTATTTTGTCAAAAACGGCTGTTTGAATTGTTTAAAAAAATATTTAAAAAAGTCTCCTTCTTTGTATCAAAGAAAGGTAAAAAAGTAGCGCTAGTCCCATTTTCGGTGAACTCAAGTTTCTGTATTTTCATAAATTGCAAAATGTAAACGTTGCGAAACTACAAATTTGTAGATAAATTTTTTTGTCTTAAGTACAATCAGATCCTTAAAGCAGGTTGTGTACAATTTAAAAAAACGAGTATTTTTCTCGTCATTTCTGCTGGAAATTAATGCAACTTAGAAAAAGTAACAATTTCTCAAATTTGTTCTTCAATTTTTTTCCCCAGATAAAACGAGGGACGCTTAAAAGACCGCATATGTTTAAGTTTCGTTCAAATCTCCGAGTATACGAAAATTGCAAAAGTTAGAAATATTGCGAGAAAGTATGTGCTGTTGTTGCTCCTCTTATTTTTATTTCAATAGTTTCATTGCAATTAATTGGATAATATCCTTTACTAGCTTAGTATGATGATCCGACAATCTTAAAAGACTTTTCATATTTGTTTGAGTTTTGTTCGATTAGAAGGATGCCAACAAAATGGCCAGTTCCTCAGCAGCAGAGCAAAACGCATCAAATGGAAGTGGCTTGCCACTGACGATGAATCTAACCGTGCGTCACGCACGGACACTCCCAGAGCGCACAATTACTATACTTTGTTCTTAATGTAAAAATAGAGAACAATGTATTGTATGTAAGCTACAGTAACAGAAGTATAAAACGCTTGAAAGCTGAGAATCGAGTAAACAAAAAAATGGTAATTTGAATCGTTTTGTTCAAAGGAATCGTTTAAATTTGACGTCAAACCTACTTGCGATTTCCTCGCAATGTGTCAAGTTTCAAAGAATGTTTTGTTCATGAATCAAGGAATTTCAGGGTTCGTATGTTCCATTCCTAATTTTCGCTCACTATTGAAAAAATCATGCCAAAAATATTTACTAAAACAGCATAAATAAATGATTTTCAAACTGTAGTACGCGTACCGACAGGAATTCGCGGTAGACTTGTAGGGGAACGTAATCAACTTTCATAGAAGGATTGTAAAACTAAATTATGCACTTAACTGAAAAGCCCGAATGTTATATGGTTTTCCAAATATTCTAGAATTAAGAGACCGGCACAAATACTTGTTTAATTTGTTAGGAATGAGTATAATGAATGACCCATTTAATACAGACTTACGGTCTTTCTTGTAAAACGTTTGCATTAGTAATACATTTCTGTCCTTTCGATCCTTATTGGGATTTTATCTTTGTTGCAAAGAAAGTGAAGGTTAACTGAAATAAAAAATATTTTAAAATTTTTTCGTAATCAGTTAATGGGATTCTTCGAATCATGTGGTTGAATTTGCATTTTTATGTTTGATATAATTCTAACATTTGTGTAGTAATTGCTGTGTTTATCTTACTGCTGTAGTACTGTCAGCAGATAAACAAACACGTCGAGTGTTTAATTCGATTCCGAAAGTCACTAGACTGAAGTACAGTACGAGCATATAGATTTTTACACTTAATTAATCGAAGATAAATTATCACTTTTAATATCACTTTTAATATCACTTTTAATATCACTTTTAATATCACTTTTAATATCACTTTTAATATTCACGATGTTAAATGTTTCAATTTTAAGGAATAAATTAACGTTTGCTATATTGTTCATTTGTAGTAGTTTTCTGACCTTATAAAACACACTTAGGTATTCTATTATTGACTTGTGATATTCCAAATTATTGTTGAAATGAATATGTATGTTTTTTAACAAATGGTTAATTTGTTTTTATTAGTGGTGTTTGGGAAGGCTTTACGAAAAATGGAGAATTGTTGGTCATTCTAACCCTCAAACGAACAACACGTCTCGAGAAGCTTTTTTCTTCATGGTCCATAATGAAACTGGCTTCATTTAAAACTTTTTTTACAAATACAAGAATATAAAATATGTATTCTGTTTTTTTCGGCTTGCGGTCACAAATTTAAACTGACAATTCAAATGAGAATATTGGTGTCATTAGAAGTTGGCACATGGTAATTTTGGAAACATTCCATCTAAGAGTTGGAATGTTCTCGACAATATAAACTTGATCATATGTTTCTTGGTCATAACAGATGGGAAAGGAGACAGAGCAACAGGTTAGCCCTACGTCCGAGCAGAGCTGGCTCGGAGAAAACGACACACAGAATCCGCATTTTAAATGCGAATAACTATTTATCTCTATTACTCCGTACGACTTACGTATTGGATATTGTTCCAACAAAAAATTGGCGTGAATGGCCTATTGCTGCAGTAGGAAATTAGCTCATTCTACGAGTAATGAGAGTTTGCGATGTTAATGTGCAATACATTATACATTTAACTATACGATAAATTGTTAAAACACGATACTTAAGAAGAAATTTATGAAATATATTTCTATTTGTTGATCACTATCGGCAAAAAACCGTTCCTAAGGACGATTTTTAGATAGAACTACTTTTTGTTCCCATGTAAATATATATTTATTTTGTATGTATATATACATAATGAGGGTCTTTTTTAGCTTTTTAGAAAACATTTTCGGTTTTAGGTTGGATAATCACACAGACGGGAATAAAGTGACTGAAAGAGACTACCTTGCCTACATCGTGAACGAATAGAAAACAAAGTGACGGCGATGAAGTATAATATATGTTCTAACTTCGTATGTAAACAACTTTTACATTATGTAATATTGTGTGAATTATGAAAATGAAGATGTACTTTATTCAGAAGAAAAATGTTAGTGATTTCTCAGAATAATTTCATGTGAAGCTTCATTTAATGATCGTTTTTTCCACTTTTGTTCCTCTTTCCTAGACCTCATATACAGTTTTATATTATTCTTTGATGAAAAATTAATCAAATCAAATCAACTTAATATTTGTGTTTTATTACATATTGAAAATTATTCATAATTTATAATTTTCTATTGCTTCTATTGGATTTAACAATAATATTTGTTACCACAGAATAAATCAAAACATTATTTTATGTGCAGTGGTATCCTCTAACATTAAAGACAATCAAATCAAGTGTAATTTAACAATTATTTTATTGGCATTAATTTACTACGAAAAAATCAAAACCTATTTAACATAGTTTGTTCTCTTTATGAATCGAAAAATCAAAATATCACGATAGTGGACATCATCCACCCGGAAATGTACGTGAAATAGACGCACCCATTTTAAGGTTATGAACATTTTCCCGATTGAACACTGCGAGTGGAAAAAGTAGACCCTAAATTAACTTTGGAAATGTCAATGCCTACCAAGAACTGAGTAATTTCAAAACACTAAAATACTGTTCTATCTACTGCCTGTTACGTTCTCATTAGGTTAAACCTCACGATCTCAAAAACAATGAGTTCATAATCTTCACAGTGAATGTTCACAGATTCCGTAAATATGTTCCGTACGCAGATTCTGTATGAAGAAACTAAAAACTTCAATAAATAAAACTTTATTGAATGAAAACTGAAGTGAAAAATGTAGGATCTTGAATATATATTCAAAATAATTAACTTTCCATTTTGTTACTTTACATTTCAAAGCTTCTCTTACTATTTGTAAACGTATAAAAATGTGACAACTTTGAGCAAAGGCACAACATGCACAAAATAATGTAGTCTAAGTGTACTCACAGTTATTTGGTCATTGGGTTTATAGATGTAACTCACCCGTCCATTATTCAGTGTCTCTAAGCTTCATTTCCACAAGAAAGAAAAGTCCGTCAGAGCCCCGTGTTATGTGATACGTATTACGAATTTCTTCATTTGAATAGAACTATTTTTGTGGAGATATTCATACTTGATTCTGGAATTTTTGTAAATGCAACTTGGTTTTCCGACCGATTTAGAATGTCACACTCACATTACATGATTTGTCCAGAGTGCCCAAGCGTAGAGGAACAGATGAGTTTGAGCATTTGTTATGTGGAGGGGAGAAAGGTGACAACCAATGAAATCGTTAACCAAAGTTAGACCGTATTTCATGTATAATATTAAATAGAAGAACCGTTAATAATATTGAAGTTTAACATTTATTTCTATATTTAAAATAAATTATAAAAACTATGTATACATAAGATACGGTTTTTTTGGATACTCACTATGTTAAGTGTTTACTATGACACATTCTCAAATTTCTTGATGAAAGTATTTAAATGATTGACTTGTTTCAGAGTGGGTATATTGTTACTATTATTATTTCCTTCTTTTAAAATGTAGACAATCACATTTATCAATTTATTTTATATGAAAAAAACATCAGTTACGTTTCGGAAATATTTCTTCTACATCATGAGGTAAACTGCAGAGGGTAAATATTTATAACAAATAATTTTATAATAATAAAATCATAACTTAGTGATGTCTTTTCATTTTTATAATAATAAAATCATTTCATAATAATAAAATCATTTTCCTTTTATACAATTTCCGTTTGTCATAAAATCACCATTACCCGAGGACGGAATGCAATGTAAAAATAATCTAAATTATAAAAATTGGTTATTTCATTATTATAACTACCAAACCATACATTGAAATAACACCTATTGATTTAAATGTATGTTATCACATGGAAATGAGAAAGGGTATAGAAATATCACTGCAAGACAATGTTTCACATGCTATCTACACTACACGAGCCACACCAAACTTTGAAATATGGAATCTCCTGTTCCCTCTTCATTTTCAACAGTTATTTTCTGAAATTATCAATCATGAAAAGAAGAAGCAATAAAATAAATAAAAGCTGGGAAACTCACCTGGGAATAACTTAAAATTGTAAAAATGTTAAAATTAACCCATCTAAAAATATATGCGTGGCGCAATTCACTTAGACCGTAACTGTATAAAAACTATGCCTGTAGGCCGAGGGCCTGAAAGACAAGCGTCCAATCTGAAATCCACACAACGAATGAAAAAAGTTGCAGAAAACGAGGGGTAGAAGCTCGACGGATTATCTGTTGGAAGAAGCGGTTAGGATGCAGAGAAATTAACGATGAAAAATTATTTCCATCGTGGAGAAATTAAAGTCAGATTGAGAGTAGCCCTTGTTTATCTTTAACGAAACTTAGTGTTGTCTTTTCGGTTTGATTTGATTTATTAGTGATTTGATTTATTAGTCAAAGAACAGAAAAGACTGAATGTGACGTGTGGGAGAGAAATACAATCTGCGCACGTTTTCTTCAGCTCCAGAATCTCTTCTCAACATTTTAGTTGAATGATGAATAAAATTTTCAAAAGAAGCGAAGTTAGCAACATTTGAAAGTTGAACATTTTCTCTCCCGTGTTATTTGCATCGATAAACGAACTGCAGATTTTATTTTTTTTATATTGCTAACAAACGGTTACATACCCCCGGCTTTACTCCTACCATTACTAGCAAAATGTGAGCTCAAAAGAAAAACGTGCGTATAGTGAAGCTACATTTATGTCCAGAAGTAAAACAAGAGTAACCTAATGTAAACTAATGCATTATATATATTAAAATATACATTTTTGTTAAAATATACATTTTTTGCTTTTTGATGGTCTGTATAATCTCTAATCGTATAGAACAGTTTTGCAGCAGGAAAAATTACTTTTAATTTAAAGTGTATCGATTTTAATTGTTTAATATCATTAGTAATGTCTTATAAAGTAACGTACATGTATTATTATATATTGGTTTCTTATAATGCGCTGTTGATACTGGCACCTGATGAATGTGATTTCTACGACGAATTTTGTTATTATAAATATAAGAATTGTATGAAAATTTGCACCCACAGCTAAGTAAGTCAGTTTTGACAAAAACAACAGATTCGTAAATAAATAGGCACGACAATAGTAAGATATCAAGATCGATGAAGACAGGCTTGCGGAAAACACATGGATGGCATTTCCTTATTATTCATATAACTTTTCTCCAATCTAAAAGTCTAGGTACTATAGGATGAGTATCCCCAGAATATTATGCTACAACTCAGGCAAAAATGGACATTTCCAACATACACGCACCGACTTGCATGAAGACTGACAGAATTTAAAAGAATTCTGAATGCGTAACATAATGAACTTAATTTAGGGTTTAATTCAGTTATATGGATATTCCATTTGAGGCTTGACTGAATTGAGAAGCACAGAGATTTTGTTACGTTAACCTCAGATAAATGCATGTTGTTCATTTTCAATGGAGCATGCGATTGCCGGTTTGAAATGAAAAAAATGCATTGAAACCGTTTTACTTCATTAACTATAAATTTGATATTAGGAAACCAATTTAAAACTTCTGAAATCGAACTATTTATTGTTTCTTTTTTCAAAGAACATTTGTGTCATCAGCGAACAGACCCGTTCTTCAATTTTTAATCGACGAGGTTATATCGTTTACGTGGTAAAGGAAGACTATATGACCTAATATCGAATCTTGCGGGACCCCATGCTCAATTGGCAAAGAATTGGAAAGATAAGTAAATAATGTTCTTTCGTGGCAGTACGCTATTTCTGCTGTTTTTCCTACAGTATTTCTACAATTTTGAAAGTATATTGTCGTACATGTTTGTAGATACATTCGATTCCACATTACTATCCCTAGTGTTATGTAGTTTCATTAGTATTGTCTCTGAAATGAGTCGATGGTAGTGCATTTTTTGTTCTCTATCCACAATTTCAACGTTTTCAAAATCTACTGTGTGAGATAATTCCACTATACGTCGAGATGTTAATTTTGGTTCAGGGTTGGTAAATTTATGTTAGTAACATGTTCTTTCAATCTGGTTTTAATTTTCCTTTCACCTTGTCCAATATATGTTAAGTTACTTTCCCTGCAATTAGTTTTATATACTACATTTTCGTTATCGGCATATTTTAATGTATTTTATACATTTTTAATTTGGTTCACTTTATTGGGTAAAGTGTTTAAATATTTATATTTTGATAAAATTGATGAGATATTTTCTTGAACTTTTTATCATTTTAGGAACAAATGGCAAAACTATATTTATAGGAAGTTCTTTGTCTCCGCTGTGGCTATTTCCAGAGTTATTAATTTCATTGTTATGTCTCTTTTCATATAATTTTAGTCAACGATACATGTGTCGATTAATAAAATTGATAGAATAATTATTTGAATTTAATTGTGCATTTTTAAAGATGTTTTGATTAAGGTAAGGAGAATCTGAATCACCAACATTTTGTCTACCATATTATTTATGATTTCAAGCTCTGCTTATAACTCAAGAATATATACTCTGACGCATATTTAATTTGACAACTACTTGGTCAGCAGTTAGAGAGCCTATTGCCCCGAGCCGAAGCTCGTGTCACGCTCATGCGATTCCCAGGACGGGGGCGTTGGCTGTCACAGCCGTCCGTGAAGAAATAGACAGCGCAGCTAGGAGCTGGGAATCGAACTAAAGCCTCCGCACTCTCGTAGGCGAGCGTGGAATTAAGACGAAAAGAGGCGGTGAATTTGGATGCCATTACACTGGTATCGAAAAAGTGGATAAATTGTGTTCCAATGTATAATAAATTACTTCCTTTAACTCGTTGTGTTGTCATAATTCATGTTTTGTGGGTCCATGATACCGAAAAATCAATTGTCGGCAAAATATGTTTGTTTGTTTGTTGTCAACGCTATTGCTTAAAGCCATTCACCCGATTTTATCCAAAATTGATATACCTCAATCGAATTAAATGAAATCAAGGCTTTCTGAATTTGAAAAGGTATTTTCATTTTGAGGGTACTTTATCAACATTTCCAAAAATGTCTCAAAAATGGCTTCAATTTTTACTTTCTCGCTACGAAATAGAGAGAGAAAGTTACGTAATCTGCGCGAAAAAACGGCTAATTTTTGGCAGAAAACTCTTATTACAGGGCCCTGGTAACGAAAACGTAGATGAATCCAGTTGCTAAATTTAAAAAAGAAATCATCTAACACGCAGTGTAACCAGAATCCTTGTTTTGTGGGTCATTGATACCGAAAAATCGAATGAAGGCAAAACATCTGTTCGCCCGTGTCCGTCCGCCCGTCCTTCCGCCCGTCCGTCAGTCCGTCAGTCCGTCAGTCCGTCAGTCCGTCAGTCCGTCAGTCCGTCAGTCCGTCAGTCCGTCCGTCCGTCCGTCCGTCCCTCTATGAACGACGCTAGCGGCTAAAGCGTTCAGCCTATTTTCTCCAAAATTGATATTCGATATATGTTTTGATATACGATAAAAAATAATACAATATATGTTTTGATACGTCTGGAAGTTGGACAGATGATAACTAACGACGCTTGGCTTTAAAGTGCTCAAAAATTGAAGGAAAATTGAAACACATTTATTTTCTTACATTGAACAGAGATTGCACAAGTTTAAAATTCTCGTTGGTCATAAGAGTTTGTTTAATTACGTCTTGTATTGAATTAAAAATTTCGTATTAATCCGTCACACGAGAGGAACGTAATTGTGCTACCCAGTCACAAAGGCTACATCTGAGGGAGACATAAAATCCGAGGAAGAGAGCCCAAAAACATTGTAAACAAAAATCGAATTGCTAAACTAAACAAAAATCGAATAGCTTCGGGTTTATATGGAAAATGGACTTCGTATGTCGCATGAAATTGGTTGAGAAAATAATGCCATCAAAATGATTTAAGGATAGTGCGAACTTGCTTTGGGGGAAATTTAGACATTTTCCCAAAATTTTGCTGTCCATTAGGCTTTGATTTTTATTACTATGCCAGTACCTTTTTATTGAGACTCCTTATGGCCATACCTAGCATGAATGAATGATTTTCATGTTTATTTAAATAGCTGATTAGGAATATGTATAATATAAATGATCATGGACCAATGGTGTAAAGATGAAGGATGGAATGATGGGACCGGAATGATGGATGAATGGTGGGATGGAATGATGGGAGCGGAATAGCTGATTAGGAATATGTGTAATATAAATGATCATGGACCAATGGTGTGAAGATGAAGGATGGAATGATGGGATGGAATGATGACCGGGAGAGGTGGCTCAGGGCATCAACTGATGTCACTGCAGTGCCTATGACCAGGAGGTCCAATGTTTGAGTCCCGACTGTGGCAGGATTTTCAACACTAGCTTGTCAGCTAGGTCGAATTCAGTCGCTGTCTGGAGGAGAGTTATAGCGTCCGGCTGCTCTGATCCTTAGTTTTCCATGGTTTCTTCGATCAACACCAGGCGAATGTCGAAGCAATGCAAAAGAGCCACGGACCGCGCGCGATATTTCCTCCCTCTTCTTTGTCCTATCCTTACCCTTTACACACACTTACACCAACATGTACCGCACCACCACTTGTGCTGGGAGACCGGTCGGATGCTTAGAATTTGGGAGATACCTGGTTGGGCAAAAATCCTGCTAGCCGACAGGAATTTCGGCGCCGGATCTCGCCATCCAATGGGGAAGATACCGCTACCTCCCGAGAGGAAAACATGCACTACACTTATAGGACCAATCACCTTAGCAGTCGACGCGCCCGGAATCACTAATAATCATCAATGATGGTGGGCATCTGTGGATAAGAAAAGGAAAGAACTCCCAGAAAACATGCCGCAAACTCGCTTTTTTAA
Organism: Teleogryllus occipitalis; assembly: GCA_011170035.1. Lineage (NCBI taxonomy): Eukaryota > Metazoa > Arthropoda > Insecta > Orthoptera > Gryllidae > Teleogryllus > Teleogryllus occipitalis. The sequence goes on from BLKR01002844.1 coordinate 114,927, forward strand.
ATCACATGCAAATTCCACATGGATCTCCTGAGATTTGAGTCCCAGTCACTGCCACACAAGGCGAGAGATCTGACTGCTACACCAGAGATAAACTTGAAAATCAAGTTTGAAATGCAATAGAGAGTTTGGTAAAACAGGATAAATATAGTAGTGTAAGTTTTGATTAGGTGATGATCTGAATGTTTTCCTCCCTTTACTGAAATGCTTCTTTTTATATCGCTTTTTTAACTGTAAAATAAATCTGGTAAAGCTGTTCATCGATGGAAATCTGGTACTATAATAGTTTCTGATCACGTTTTTCTGTCTGTGACATTCCAATTTTCATTTTAAACCCCAAAAAACAGTTCTAATTGCTATTTTTTCCACTGCACTTCTCTGATGTACACGTGAATGCAATTGGTAATCGTTGACTCTTCCACACCAAATGATGGCAGAAGCTGGCACCAGCTTAGTGACATCAACTTAACGTACCTTAATAAACGAGCCACGGACCGCGGGCAATCATTCCTTCCTCTTCCTTGTCCTACTGTCACCCCTTATTTACATACACACTGACATTCACCATACTACCACGCATACCAAAGAGACCAGTCGGGAGCTTAAACCGTCTCTCAACTGGTGCCCCTCTAGTTGGAAATACCTGGTTGGGGAAAACCCCGCCAGTCGATGTGTAGGTCGGTGCCGGATCCTACCATCCAGCGGGGGAAGAACCGCTCCACCCGCCGTGATAAAACATGAACTACACTTACGGAACTAATGACTATAGCAGTGAAATAATCAATCAAAAGCTGGCATCGATGTGTCATCTTACAGATCCCTTTGATCGGAGCCCCTATAAACACGACAGCGACAAAGGCCAACCCTTAGCACATTGAGCTTTGCATCTACTGCTCTCACTTAAAGTACAAGGAATGGTATCGCATTTCAAGAAAATCTGCCATTTCGTGCCTTCTGTGTAATGTAAGAGGGGCTTCAGAGGCTTCAGTTGAAATGGCGTAGCACTTCACTTGGACCACCACACCGCGGTTGAAGTGGGATTTTTTGAGAGCAGAAGGTAGTGCGTTCCATAGAAGGTAGTGCGTTCCATAATGCCTTCCATAGAAGAGGATTTGTTTTGATCTATGGATTTTGTCAAAGAACTGTGAAAACTGTGATGTGTGGGGAAGAAGGGCAGTCCGTCCCATATGGAACATACATGTATGTCATACGTTTACTACACGAGTCTACAAGACACTTCGAATCAAAATTTAAATTGGTATTTCCTGATTAAATAATTGGAATAGGCAACTTAGTTCCAGGCAGGCAGCATTATGCCGACAGATTTGGCTCTTGTCCTTTGCAAGCAAGGGAACTTGGAATTATCAGATTCGGCAGCCGGACGAGGAAGAGGTTTTGTAGTAAATTTCTATAAATACAAGATAAAACGTTATGCTAGTCCAACTAATCCCCGAATCGGTGTTATTAAAATATGCCAAGTAATTGACGTAAAGCAATTCGCAGGAACGGGAGTCTTCAGACACCTCAACCCCCCGCTTCTCGACTACGTGTGAGACCGGTGTGCTCAATAGATTGAGAAATGGTATTTCAAACCAACTTGCGAATGTTATAAAGTTCTTTTTTTCCAGGCACGTAAAAATTAATTATTGTGTGTACTAATCCCTATCATTGGAAACGTGTTAAAACAATAACATCACTTCTGAGACAAGAACCCGCTGAGTTTATCTCATTGCCGCTGTCTCTGTAGCGACACTGGTAGGTCCTCGGATTCGAGTCCAGCCGGGGCGGATTTTCGACATGAGCTAGATATATATAGCTATAGCTATGTTTAATTTAGCAGCTGGGTGGAGGAGAATTCTAGCGGACAGCTGTTCTAGTCAGTAGTGTCCCAAGGTTTCTCCGATCAGTATCAGGCTAATGCCAGAGCAGTACCTTAACAAATGGGCCACGGACCGCGCTCGATCTTTCCTTCCTCTTCCTTGTCATATCCTCACTCTTTACTAACATACCTTTACACTTACAAGCACTACACTACCACGCATGTCGGGAGCTTGTCTATCTGGGGCGGTGCCCCGCGTCGGAGAGATACCGGGAAGTGGGAAATCTTACAACCCGACGTATCGGTAAGCGCCGGAACTCACTATCCAACAGGAGAGGTACACCGCATCCTCCCAGAATAAAACATTCACTACACTAACGAGACGAATGGCCGTGGTATTAGTTGACATCCCGGAAACATGAAACATCAATCAATCAATCAATCAATCAATCTTAAACAGGTATTAAATAATTAGAAACTTTATTTTACAAAATATTTTGTATGTTCATTTATAATTATTCAGTTGAGATCCTGAGATTTCTTTGGAAAATTTGATGAATATCCTTTTGTGGCATATCATCCCAGTGCATATGGAGGTGTACTTCCAGTCTCCACAAAATATACTCCTCTTGTGCTGTGGAAAAAAAAATGTTATTACACCTTTCTGGTTTGTTTTAGAGAAAAGTCAAAAAATCTCGAGTTTGAAATAAAACTAAAGTATGTATATATGAATATGCACCCAAAATTAATATATTCACAATAAAACATAAATGTATGTATACCCAAGACTACATAGTGAAACATTATTGTTAAAAAATTATGATGTCAGTGAATTACAAATAAAGTAATTTGTACTTCATAATCAAATCCATTTTAAAAATTGGGCAGTTAGTAACTGAGGAATAAATGAATGCTCATTTGCATTTTTATATGGAAAATAAACTTGGATTTGTTAGACACTGACAATTAAATTCACAAAACAGTTTATGACAACACTGAAATATTATAACAAAATGGATTGACAGGCAAGAGGTTCATCTGGATATTGCACAAGTGACAAAAACATGTCCCCCTATGGCTCCCCCTTGGATTCACTACTGCCATTTGGTTTGTGAATGATGAGAAAATATTAATCAAGAAGATATGGTTTGAATAGACAGTGAACTGGAAAAAGTTTTTGAAATTTTGATTTGAAAATAAATTGTCCAAACACTGAAGTTTAATGAAGTTTAATAATGAAGAAATAAAACTTTGAAACAAAGCTAAACATAAATTGACAATAAACAAGGATAATAGATGACTAATTGTAAATATCCTGGCTGAATCCTGAAACTACATTAGAGAAGTAAAAACAAAGAAAAGAGAAATTTCCATAACTCAAATAACTACTTTGTGAATCCACTATATGAGGAATTAAAGTAGAGAATAAGGACAGTGGTGATTCCGGAGGAGGGGCGCATGAAGCCTTCCCCTTCTAATGAACAGTTTGTAACTATATGAAGTTTTAACAAAATACTTAACATTTATAAATCTCATATTCAAAGTGGCATTCTTCTTCTAAAAAAATAATTTTTTTTCATGATAGCAAAAAAAATACAAAAATAATTCAAAAATATTTATGGAGGCTAAACTGAAATTCCCCTCTCCCTGGAATACTTTCTGGATCTGCCATTGAATTGGGGAGTGAACTTTTATAACCAGGTCCACCCAGAAGACACCTGGGGCTGTAGATCCAATTGAGGCCCTTTATTTCAAACAAAAGTTCTTCCTGCTCCCCCAATACATAAGCATAATTCATTTCTCCATCCAACAGATCTAACTTTTCTTGATTAATGTGAATGAAAAGTAATCCATTTTTATTTATTTTGAAAAAAAAAATCTGGACTCCAATTAAATCAGGGCCTGGATCAAGGTGCTCCAGCTACCTTCCCTTCTGCACACCCCTGTGTTTTAACATACAGAGATAAGCTTAGTGGAGAGATGAACTGCTGCTTTTCAGACATGGTGGATGAGGACAAATATGAGGAAAATATATTTTTGTATTTATTGCATAAGAAACATTTTTAAGTCTCATAAAATAAAATAAAAAACAATTTTGATGACAGTATAGATTGGCAATATACTAAAAATAAGGCAAATCAGATAGGTCATTTTTCAAAAGCCAGCATCTCATTAATGACTGTAATGAAGGACTGATCAAAAGAGAAAATAGGAAGAATGGAAACAATGATAATAAATGACCAGAAAATGTGGATGAATTAACTTTGAAAGGACAATAAGCAGAAGGAAAAAAAGAAAAGGTGATTACTATGCATGGTTACTAACAGACTTCTGAAATTGAGAATTTCTGAGATGAACCTAAAGAAAGATGGCTGAGAAGTATTTCAGTTATGAGTAATAAAGCTTAAATGTATTGGGCAACCTAACTAGTGGAGGACAACCTAACTGGTATGATGCATGCATATTTTGTTCGTAAACACAAAATTGGCTTTACATGATGCAGTGATGGTGCACACAGAATTGTTATTTTATCACTATATAATTGTACATGTTTTCTGATTACTTGACAACTGATCAAGATCTGATTACTTGTTCTTGAAAAAAATCAGATTTTTTTTCCTTTGAAAATGTTTAATCTAAATGTGTATATTTAAAATTTAAAATTTTGAAATTTTTATTACTATTATTCACATCTGCAACTACATGAAGTCAGAGTAATATTACAGCAATAACTCCATGTACAATATATGTGGCATTTCAATATTTGGTTCTCTTCTTCATCCATACATTGATTTCATTCTCTCATAATGGGTAGATTTTCTTCATACAGTCAGGCGGTTTCGATTTTTGAAAATACATCATATGGAACATTAACATTTGTTCCGTATTTTTCCCTGTGATTTGTATATGCTCTGAATGAAAGTCTTTGCCTGCAGAGGCTCTTAACATACCTGCAGACATAGAAAGTACTCTTTCCTTTTGTATTGGCTTTTGCAAAAACCTCAAAAGTGCCCAATTTTCACAAGTTAGTGAATAAGAAACAAATAATGATCAAAGAAAAAAGTTGCTATATTCATTATTGTTATAAACACGTATATATGTAAAAATAATTCAGTTTTTTTATTTATTTATTTTGGGGACTTTTTCAACTGTTTATAAGTGATCCGCTTGGCAACATAATATTTTCTCCCAATAACTTATGGCAAGTATTTGTGACACTATTCAAGAGGAGGAGTAACTTCTAGAGCTCTCATGATTGCAACTATGGTTGTAATTGATAAAGTTAACCCATAAAAATGAAAGAATAGTTATGAAAAATGAAGTATCACTAGCACAAGTACACATGCCTAAAGTAGACTCAAGCCCAGAACCCCTTGAACTGAATCATTTAGAGCACTGAAACAGTAGCATCATTTACCTGGCTTTACACAGAATTTACATTATTGATGATGTAAATTTGAAAGAATTTATTTATAGTATTATTAACATTTGAATACTGTCCACCATTGATTCTTCATGAGAAATATGTTTCATTTCTCATGAAACATATTTTTCATCAATTGTCGTTTATACATTAATTTTCCTGGTACATAATACAGTTATTTGTAAACTATTTTAACTTTTTTAATGTATTTTATTTTCAAACTATCTTATTAAGTGTTTGATAGCTGAAAATCATTATCATTTGTTACTTGGATATTACCTGGCTGCAGAGACAAAAGAATGTAGTGTGGCTTGGTAGTTGGCTGTGAATGTTATGTTTGTTTTAAACTATATTTACAGTGTATTTATAAAATGAGCTGAAATTGTACAAGAGCTAATGAACACTTATTGTTTTATATTATGAATGACACAATAAATTAAAAAGGGAAGTCAAGTTGTTCCAAAAGAAACAGCAATGATTTGAAATAAACAAATAAAATAAAACCCACACACACACACATGGCCTAGAAAGAACTCTGTAATCAAGGAAACTAGAAAACAAGACCAATGATAATTCAGAAAATGGAAGAGTTTGCAGCATTAATTTTTTTTTTTTTTTTGTATTTTTTTTGTTTGGTAATAGCAACTATAATGAAAATGACTGTTAAGTAATTGTATATATTTATACAATTTACATCTTGCAATGATTATATCTTATATCAGGTAAGTTCATTTCAAGGGATTTACTATTGTTTTCTTTGAGAAATATTATTTCAATTAATTACTCTTGCTGAAAATGGAAGTCTTATATCGTGGTTTAAAAAGTGTAATGATTTTAGAATTCTGTCGTGGTTCAAGGGTGCATGTTATACAGTTTTCTTACCATATAATACTAATACCACAAATTGGCTCTTACCTAGAATTGCAATGTTCTCCCACAATCACTCTCTCTGAACCACTGTCAAGTACTGAACACCAACCCACCACGTACTGATAATAACTGGGACAATGAGTTCCCCAAAAGCCACTATCTGACTCAATTGATTCTGCAAAATAGATATTTGCCAACAAATGGCTGCACAGTGGAACATCTGAAACAAATAGTATTATTAAAAATGAAATAAATAAAAATAAAAAATAAAATAATAATAATAAAAAAAATGAAGTATCTCATAAAATGAAAGTTGTCAAGAATTTTTTTAATAAGAATTTAGTATGTGCAGCAAGATTAATAATATGTATATTTTGACATGCATTTTGACTTTACTTCATTAAAATTTCACAATATAATATTTATCCATGAGAATTTTTAACATTCATGAAAGTTATGACCTAGCAAAATTTATTCTACAAGAAATCCTCTTATTTGAATAAGAAGTTGTTCATGATTTAAAATTAGTTTCAAGCAAACCTTAGATAATTACTTCTGTGCTTTAGACTTCAGTTTAACACTTTGTCAACTCTCTCTTTTTTCTTCTTCTTCTTTTTTTTCCCTTTCTTTCTTTCTTTCTTTCTAGGGCTTTTATCCAGCCAACAGCTGGTTACCCTTTACGTCTCGATGGGACGCATATTTGACCATACACTAGACCAACACACTCGCGGGCTCCTCTGATCAGGGGTCAGCAGAACGGGAGGCCCTCCGCGACAACACATACAAAGTCAAGGGACAAACAACCATGCCCAAGGTAGGACTCGAACCCGTGACCCTTCGGACCGAAGCGCTGAGTCGGTACTTGCTCTTAGCCACCTCCATCCAGGTCAGTGGCAACTCTTTGTCATTAAGAATAATCATTGAAATAAAATATTCTGAGTTTTGTTTTATTGTGTTTATTTTGACATGAATGATTGTGATGAGTTATAAAATGAACATATTAAATTGCCATATATGGTTCTTGTATTTATATTTACAACTCTTTGGAAAGGAGAAAAATTTATGATTATACAGAAAAATTGTAGTACAATTGAAAGACCATATATATGTTAAAAAAGTGAACCAGATTCAATTCAGTAATACCTATTAATAATCAAATAATACCAATTAATCCTTCTTGTCTTCTCTGTCATAAATTGAAATATTTAATTTCTTGAAAATTAAATATTGAAATGACTAAAAATCAAAGGCCAATAATATGTAAATCATATAATTTTGATTGTTGTAAGGATATGCTATACGTGAGTAACAATTTATCAGATGAAGTTAGTGACTAAATTGGTCCATGACATTGAGAGGCTAAGTGGATAGTAAACGCCCAGTTGTCATAGGAAAAGGGGACTTGATGACATTATTTATTTCATAATGTGGTATTTTATGAATTTGGACAGTAACAAAGACTACTCATGGCCAGCATGGATAGCCGAGGTCGCTATGTCCACCTCGCGAGGGCCATGTCCACCTCCGCTCAAAGGGTCAGGGATTCGAATCTGGCCCTGGGCAGGATGTTTGTGTGTTAATGTTGTCCTTATGTGTGCCCCATTACAGTTACCCCAATGTTAAAAATAACAGTGATCACTATAAGACAAAGCAGTTAAAAAAATTAACCTTCAATAAATAGATAACTAAACAGAATACTCATGATTTCAGCTTTGATGATTTGGCAAGTTTCGGAACCATAGGAACTATAGAATTAATACTAAAAAATTATTAGCACATGCTAAATACCATTATTCTTGATTGAAATATTGGTCATTAATCAAATTAATTAAGTACATTGTTGGATTGTAATACATTGAGATAATACATTATAATGTATATACTGACATTGCCTTGGTTATGATTAAGTAACTATATTAACGTTAAATATTAATAATTACAGGCATATATTCACTAAAGACTAGTTTCAGCTACTATATCAGATGCAATAAGCAACGGAGAACTAAAAGTCCACAATTGAGACAAGAACAGAAAATGCAGAATTGAAAAGTATTTACAATAGTGTAAAAACAATCATTACAAATATTAATTATGTGTATTTACATAACATACATTACACAAGTACAAATAATACTTAGCATGTTGTAATCAAAGGAGTATTAAATTATTTGCACTATCCCCACTATATGCAGACAGTACTATCATAATTTTAAGTAGAGCTTTTGCTGTGAGCTTGTCATTAACAAAAGAAAACCGATTGTCCAACAGACATTTGTAAACCATTATTTTAAAGAATCTTGCGTCTTTAATATAAGTTAACTTAAGTTGGTTGTATGGATGAAGATTCATATAGTCAGTACATTGCTCACAAAGTTGGGTGCTGTGATGTGTTAAATACAATTTTGATTTGTTTCTAGTGTTGTGGTTAGGTTGGCCTATCGTTGAATTTGTATTGTGGTTGTGAGGAGTGTATTTTGTTTATAAAATACTTCCTTACATAGATAAGCAAAGTAGTGGTAGAATCTTTAGCAATATGAAGGATGGTTTACAACTTTTTGTGCCAGAAATATTGGATTGTATAGGCCTATTTATCACTCTTTTCTGTATAATGAATATTTTTTGATCATGGTTCTGTTATTATAAAATATAATTTCATACGTTACTAGAGGATGAAAATAAGCAAAACACAAAAGTTTAAGGCCTTCTTTAGTCCCATTATGTTTTCAGTCTATAATACAAAAACATATCTTTTTAACTTTTCGACAAAAATTATCTAAGGTAAGTTAGGGTAACTGGGCCCAAGAGGTAAATGGGCCATAGGTTTTTTCTGGAAAACTTGTGACAGGAATTTCACTTAAAGCAATGGGCAACTTTAAAGGACAAGGTTATCCTCCTTAAACAAGGTGCCTCCTGTGTCTGGGTATTCTGGATTTTGCGTATGCATTTTTCTGAATTTTGTAGTGAAAGATGTCCATAACAAGGAGGTGTCATCTTGAGTTTATGAAATATCTACAGGTTTGCTGCAAGTGTTATCAATATTATAGTTAATTCAGCATGTATTAGAAGCATAATAGATCCCTGAAATGTTACCGCCAGCAGCTGTTCTTTTTAAGTTCTAAGCTTGAGTGGATGTCCCAGTTACCCCTAAAATATTTTTAAAATGGGGTAAGTGGACCAGGTGCTTGGGGGTAACTGGACCCACCTTGGACTCAGTTACCCCAAGCACATTAATTACTATAATTATTGTTAGAAATTTTAAAGAAAGATAAGAAACCTTAAATGGGAGGTAAAAAGCATAAAAGACTTGTGACAAACACTGAGATTATTGCTTTGAAAGAATATTTATTAATGAACGAAGATAAAAACAGGAGAGGGCTAACAGGAAGAATGTCAAATAGGAAAGAAAGAAAAGAATGAAAGAAAAGGAAAAGGAGATAATTTCCAAGCCTTATGGTAGAAACATAGGTTTGCTAGATTTAAATATATGATCAGCTCCTCTAATGATATGACTGACTAATCAAATTTTATTATGATTTTGTTACATATTATAAGACTATATTGTATTAGTACTTACTAACTTAAAACTATTTTTTTCTTCTTATTTCACCACTTCTACCTTAATAAATTTTGTGATTATTCGCAAAATTGACTTAATTTCAGTCCTAATAGTTATGATGGAGTTCTTACATCGTCATTAACTCAATTAAAGTGTGGTTCAAATGACTTAATGTTTTTTTGTTTGTTTTTTTTGGTGGTTTGCATGTTATTGAACAGACTCACATACTCCAATTCAAATAACAATAGTTTGTATGAATCAAAGACACCTATGGTCCAGTTGCCCTGATTTCTAGGGGTAACTGGGCCCATAAGGCTGTTTTTTCTTCAATTTTTAAATACAATGAAAATTAAATGCAACTTTGGATCTGACTATAGATATTTGAAGACTGTACATTGAATTATGAATAAAAATTCTTTGAATATTGATATTTTTTATCGGAGGTTCCCAGGTCAGTACAAAGTTGTAACTTACATGCTGATGTTGGCTATGTTACCCCAACTTACCTATATGAGCTATCCAATTTATATTTTCATCTAACCATCCTTCAAAGAACTGAGTTCTTGATAAATATTTATTATTTATTGCTACTTCTGTAAAGTTCAATATTTTATTTAGATTTGTTGAAATTATTACAACTATTTTCTTCTTCTTATTTAGCACGTAATTTATTTTGTACAAACATGAAGTATTTCTTTTGCTTCCATGGTTTCCAGATTGCTGGCTAACTCTTCCATGTTTTTCCCTGATATCAGTACTTATATCATTTCTTTAGTTCGTTATTTTGTAATGAGTTGATCTGTTAATATATTTTCCAAATTATTTATACCTATTAAAAATAATAAAGGGCCATGAATTGATCTTTGAGGCACCCCTATGTTGATTTGTTAATTTTCTTCATGCTCCTGAATAAGTCTATTATGGCTAGTACATAATAGAGTTATTTAAAAATTACAATCTGTTTCTTATAGAGATCTACAAAGAAATTCTCTATTGCAGTTTTGATTGCTTGTTCTGTATGGAAACTGTAATAAGCTTTGAATAGTAGGCCTACATTATTAAATTCAAACAGTATCGGATCTCATTCCAACTGTGGAGATTGACCTGTTAACATGGATCATATATTGTCTTGATGCTTTTGTTTTAATAAACGTAGTTTTAGTCGGCAGTACCTTTTGAGACGAAATGAATGTTTAGCTTATAAGTATTTTTGGCTTCTTATCAGAGACTCCTGATGATAAGGCCATATTGAGCCCTCAAACATTGTGATTTAGTCCAACTTGATGAATAAAAATGTTAGGTTGCAAAGAGAGTTTGATTGCCTCTAAATATTCTGAGGACACCACTGCCCTATATTAATATCACATTGATATTCAGTGATTCGTTTTGTAGATGAAAAGTTTGGTATTGTAATGTAAGCTCTGTTTTCTCAAATATTTTTACTTCCTGACCTTATTGCGTACTACTTATATTATTTGGACGTATTTATTTATCACGTATTACGTAATAAAAAGACATTATTGTAATGGTGCGACGGAAATGGCGATTTTTCGACAGAAATCCGTGAAAGTTGATAAATCTTGTTTCTATACGTAGTAAAAATGTGTTCCTGTATATAGTCTTCTAACAAGTTCTGTAGTCGTATTTACGGGTCATTGTTGCCGAAAAATCGATTGACGGAAACGTCTATCCCTCAGGATTCAAAGTCAGCTCCTAATCTGTTCAGACGACTTTCTCCAAAATTGATATTCTCCCATCGATCCGAACGAACTCGAGGCCTTGGGAGTTTGAAGCGAATATTTTGATTTGGGGGGGGGGGGACTTTACATGAAGTCTTATTTTGAATTCGGAATCTTGTAAGAGCACACTATTACATACTTTGGTGATCTGAACATGCTGGCTGCACTGTTCCACCATTGAAGTAGAAGTCCGCGTGCCCCACAGCTTCTATTTTTCCAAAAACTCCTACATTAGTGTGAAGAACATCCACGAAGTCTGCATCACTTGCATCAAGTTTCCAAGTTTTCTTCAATGTTGCAAAAAGAGGTAAAGCTGGATCCAACCCTGAAGATGTAAAAATCAGAACAATTACAAAATTGTAGTTTGCAATGAGTATTATATTTGCATGGCATTACTAAATGAATTGGCCTTATGGTATTACTATACGAATTGAACGAGACATGGACGTAAACCCAAATAATAGACGCGTTTGGTTACATCATCGGCTGTCGCCTTGGTTTACACTCTTGAACCGCACCTGTTATTTCTTTGATCCCGGTGAATAAGCTGATATATCATGAAAACTTTTACAGGAGGAAAAACACACAAACAAACCAACAGCAACACCAACACTTTCAACTGAAGTAAATCAGGGATTAATGATATTCAAACGAAGGAGATATTCAAGCGAAACGATCTGTGTGTAGGTTTTGTTTGAATAATAATATTCAAACAAATCAGGGATTAATATAATCCCTGATTTACAGCATCAGTTCTCTGACCGGAAGGTCCTAGGTTCGAGTCCTGACGGCGGCAGGATTTTCGACACTAGCTTTTCAGCTAGGTCGAATTCAGTCGCTGTCTGGAGGAGAATTCTAGCGGCCGGCTGCTCTGATCGATAGTTTTCCGTGGTTTCTCCGATTAACACCAGGCGAATGCTGGGGTAGTACCCTACCAAACGGGCCACGGACCGCGCGCGATCTGTCCTTCCTCTTCCTTGTCCTATTGTCTCCCCTTACACACACACTTACACTAACATGCACTACACTACCACATATTCCGGGAGACCGGTCGGGAGCTTAGAGCTTGTCCCGGCTGGGGCGGTGCCCCGCTGGTGGGAGAGTCCTGGTTAGGGGGAAACCCCACTAGCCGACGGTAGGTCGGCGCCGGATCTCGCCATCCAGCGGGGGAAGGTCACCGCCATCTCCCGAGAAAAAACATGCACTACACTCACGGGACTAATGACCAAAGCAGTTGACGCGCCCGGAAACACGAAAAACTCAATCAATAAAAAAAGCATCAATTGAAAGTTGTTTTTTGTTCTCCTGTAAAATTAAGTTTCCATGACTTACCCGCTTCTTCACCGGGGTCAAAGAGTTGCTGGCATGCTGTCTGCGCGCGGCCACTCACCCGTGATGCGCCCGAGGCGCGCGCCCGTGGCCTCGTGCACGGCGTTGCTGGCGAAGGCCGCCACGTGCGCGCCCAGGCTGAAGCCCACGGCGTGCACGCGCGCCAGGCTGAGCTGCGGCAGGCGGCGCGCCAGGGCCACCAGGAACTCGCCCGTGCAGCGGCCGGCCTGCAGCGTGTTGAAGACGGCGGCCGGGTAGCAGGGCGCCGTCGCCAGCCGGCCCCAGTCCACCGCCAGCACGTTGGAGCCGCCCCTGCGCAGGAACGCTGCCCGCCACACACGCAAGGCTTCATCCACAATGCAAACTTGAGCGTAACGCAATGCCGTAAACTTTGCAGTAAAATTTACACGTAAAAACAAGCATTCGCAATGACGAACGTAAGTTTAGCCTGAGCCAATCAGATTCAACGTATTTATTTATTTGCTTATTTTACGTCAAAAGCAGTTAAACACTGTGTGTGACGTGCTATGGGGAGAAGTGAATTCTGTGCAACTTTTGAAAATTCTGTGGTCCCTACCCTAAGCCCTATACTACTTGAATTTTGAATACAGAAAAATATCAGCGGTTTTTGCAAGGATTGTTAACAAAAGTATTCGCTCCGGTGTAATAAAATCTATTTTCAAGAGTAAATAAGCAATAAATTTGGGCTCTTATCCCTCATCATGTCCTTCGTCAAGAAATAATACTTCCTGTCGCGACAACATGGCGTACGATAATTTGAATCACTATTTTTCCCACTGAATTCTAGGAGACGTGCACAGATAATGAAGTTACATTTATGTATTGAAGTTTGATCGATTGTCGATTCGTTTCTAGCATGGTGGAAAGACCTGTTTACTAGGGTTTCTAGCTTTTTCTTCGATTTTCCTATCGATTTGCGATTTTTGATTTCTATATAAAAAAGCGAGAAGCTGTTGTATTAGTGCTCGCATTTCCTTTATTTTATGAACAAGGATTCTCTTGTACTAAATTCACGAGTAATTCGTCGAACGTAATTATTTTATTCACCACGTAAAGTTAAAATCGCAAGAAAAAATGCACAAATTCTTATTTAGAATTCACTACTCACATCAAAACCGTTCGCAAACTAGTTCAGTATATAACAGTAATAAAATGGCAAAACCACGAACTACCTGAACACAATCTGAAATCCACCATGTGTGTTTCTTTCATGCTGCTCACTGATTGGTCTTCGGTAGAATTCCGACGTAAACTTAATGTAAAAGCTTGGGGCTTAGGAACTATTTAAGTTTTGCGGATTTACGTCTACGGTTACGTCAAGGCATTGTGAATGGTCTTGCTTAAAAACTCATTTCTAGGTTTTGAGGCTACGTTATATTTACGTTTATATTGTGTTTATAAGTTTGCATTGTAATTGCATATTGCATGTAAAATTGCATATTATAAGTTTGCATTGTGAACGAGGCCTAAGGGACGAGTTTTCGCTCGATTCACTATTTCGTGATTCCGGCCGCGTCAACTGCTATGGCCTGTTCCGTTAGTGTAGTGCATCTTTTAGCACGGGAGGTGGCGGTGTTCCCCCTTCACACACACACACACACACACACCACTGGACGGTGAGATCCAACCTCTACCTACTAGTCGGCTTGCGGGAATTTCTCCATCCACGTATCTCCCACTAGCGGGGCACCGCACCAGCCGGGACAAGCTCTAAGCTCCCGACTGGCCTCCCGACATGTGTGGTGGTGAATTGCATGAAGTGTACTAGCGCGTGTAAGTATCGGGTGAGGGTAGGGCAAGGAAAAGGAAGGCAAGATCGCGCGCGGTCCGTTAGTTAGGGTACTGTTCCGGCGTTCGCCTGGTGTAGATCGGAGAACCCACGAAAAACTGTCCGTCACAGCGGCCTTTCTCTTTCATTACTTTCCATATTAAGTTTCTGTTAACTTTGTCAAAAGTCTTCTGAAAATCTAAAAAGGTATGTATATATGAATTGATGTGGATATGTATTAATTGATATGGAAGTGGAAGTAACCTCATATAATTAATGACAAACATTTCTTAATGATTTTCTTCAAATTTTCATTTATTAGAAGTATAAGTCAATAACTTAACGTTTCGTAAAATCGTTGGTTACATCTTCTGGTTCTCTTAAGATATTTGTACTAAATAGATGTACTCGTCCTAATGACAAGCTCCCAGATGAGTCTACAGGGTTAGAATGTTTAGTGTGGAACGCTTACTGGTTAATACGGTGTACATTATATGTATTACACCCAACAGTTTGAATATTTATTCTTGGGTTTGATATACCAAAATATGTGAATATACCAAAATATGTAAAATATGTAATATAGTACAAAATAAGTAACGAAAAAATTGGATATTGTGTTAGTACGGCAATGATTTGCCAAGATTACAAATTTGAGACCGTTAAGTAGAAAGACTAAAAATATGTAATTGCATAAAAATCAGGTCTCTAGTAATGTACCTCCAAACTCACGAGCTGAAAGAAGATGGGGACAGTCACCCAATCGGGAGCTTCAATACCACAAATTTAAGTCGTAACGAAGCTCCCGATTTGATGACAGTGTCCCCCTCTCCTTCCAGCTCCTGACATTAGGGAGTCCCTATATTTAAATCGGACAATAGACTTTCCAGGATCACGCAAGAAAGTTTAGGTGGAGAATCTGGCGGGGGACACGGTCAAATGGCCATGTCCCCGCAAATACACTGGGGCAAAAAGGAGATAAATCAGCCTGTTTTCTTCGCGGGCTCTATGACCCTAATTATCCAAAATTCGAACTAGTCAACATTGTCTAGAAGCTCGAAGAAAAAGTTATATTAATTAAGAAGTTTAACTCCTGCAACCCCCCTGGTGAAGAATATTTGAACTGCTTCCGCCAAGTACATACACTACCGCGTCTGGAGGCCAATGAATGAAATTATTGGAGCCGAGGCTTGTATATCAGATGCGTTTACAGAATCGCATCAGTCACGTGTATTGTAAGTCCATATTTCCAGTAGGCAACCTTCTCGATGGTCATTGGCCTTGCAGCAGAATTGAACAGAGTGACTCTCTTATGCAAAACTACAGTGTTACAAAACCTGGTACTGTGACAGATATAGTGGTCTGAAAAGCCCAAAGAGAGGACAAAACATTTTTGCATAGAGAAAATGAGAAACATATATTGTAAGGATTAGAAATCATACAACCAACTGAATAACGAAGGGATGCGACGAATCTCTGGCATCCATTGGCGCTACGCCACTGAAGCATGAATTGATCATTTTCGTAGTGAGTAGTGAGTTAATGTAGTATTTCCCATTGCTTACCTTTATAGATATTGGCAGTGGCGCTGAAGTTTACATGGCCAACGTAGCCGTGCACAATAATGTGGGTTGTTAGATTGGTGTCGAAATTTTGAGGCTCGGGGTTCATGATATCCAAAACATCCGGATTGTAAGGATCGTTGCTGAAACAACATGAATTTGATGTGATTATTTGTTGTTATTGCTCACTAGTAAAGCAAAGAGTTGTTGGTCCTGAAGCAAAATAATTTACTACAAACAGGGTAACAGATATAAAACCGAACTTTACGGGATTTTCCCAGTAATTAAATAATTTCGATAGTTAAATGAAATCTCTATTTATACAGTTCAAGATGAGACATGACACTTTCGCACAGTCGGGCCAACACACTTATCGACAAAAGACTTATTCTAGAACTGAAAGGCTCCAAATGTGGGGGTTTTAAATGCAAATTCTACTTTGCCTCGTAGTTTCACTTGGCCCCACCGTTCCCTACATATTTTTCTTTTTTTATTACAATAAATTCCAGTGGCGGGCGGTGAAAATTTTAGTTGGGGAAGCACTTTTGAAGTCCAAAGTATAAAAAACGTTAAACAGTTAAAAATAATATGTTTTCACAAAATGTGAATATTAACCCGCGAAAGATCGCGGCTTGCAAACGAACTTAACTGGTCGCCTGGGAGAAAACGGACTCCAGGGAAAATTTCGTTGCATAGATGCTTTCTAACATCATAAACAAATTTAATTCGGTATTTATGTGACTTACATTCTTAACCTATTTTATTGAGTACTTTGTTATTTAAAATTATTAATATAAATTTATAAAATCCATCAGTGCATTAAAGAATATGTTTTTCTTTCATAAAATGGAAAATAAGAGCATACACTCTCATATATGGTGAATGTGGATTTCGAAATATATGTATACAGTTCAGCAATAATATTTTTCGCTATCTTTACAAACAGTGGATGTGATGTGCATTCTACTGATTTCTTGCACTTTTCACATTCTCTGGATTCTTTGCTGTTTAAATTCTTCGGACATATATCATGTTTTGTTAGTTCTCTTTCCTGCAACTTGTATTTCTTGATTTTGCTCTGAATGCAATTATTGTACTATTTTAGGTATCAACTCTCGCGGCAATTCTGGTAGAATTTATCCCATAATAGACCAAGGACGAATACGATCCAAACTTACGTTTGCAATTCTTGTGTCCGGTGATTCCTCGAAATATCAGTAATGTTTTATTCTCCTGATAGTTGATCGTGCTTGTGGTCCGATTAAAATAAGAACTGACTTGAGGGCGGGCTGTGGTGTGGAGCGGCGTTACCACGCCGGGGGGCTGAGCACGTGCTAGAGCGGCCGGGGGAGGAGCGGCGAGGACCGCCCGATCGCGGTGACAGAAAGACAAGCGGTACGGTGGGTGGATGACTGCAGGCGTCGTCGTCACAACTGCAGTTTTCGTCCTATGTCAAATGCTGCTCTCCACTTCGCGAAGCACATTAATTTACCCCGAGATGTTCTCTAACATTACAAACACAAGAATTTCTACTAGATTTACACTATTTACACAGTTTTAATTATCAAACAAATCACTGTTATAAAGGAAACACTCCACTTATTTCAGAGTCACTTTCCTCTGATGATTGTACGGAAGGGATCGAACTCGAATATTGAAGAGAAATAATGTCTTCAAAATTTTGTTCCACAATTCTTTCGTCTTCCCATGCCTTCGAAATTACCTTTTTTCATAAGACCTACCTCATTGCGCCATTGTTCTGCTGTTGTCCTCTCCACAGCCTCATTCATGAGCTTTTCCACCTCTGATAACGTACATTTTTCTTTCTTCCCTGCCATGTAACCTTTTATTTGCATCCAAATTTTCTCAATGACATTAAAGTGACAGCACTGCTCACGATACCACTGCTCAAAACAACAAAAAGGCCGAAAACACAAGAGAATTTTTCCTTCAGTGTCGCTTTTCGTCACTGACCAGCAACTGGAAGTTGCGAAGCGTACAAAAGTTGACAGGAGAGGGACCGGAATGCCCCCCCCCCCAAATCTGTCGTCGTGCCTCCCTCTGGCTCTCTGCCTAGTTTCCACTTTCCTCGCTAGATGCCACGACAACTGCGCGGAATGAGTTTGCCAATGCATTCCCTTCCCACAAGGGAGAACTGCAGAACGGAACACAAAGAATTAGTTTTTTTAGAACACTTTCTCTACCTTAAGATCAATGTTCTCGATATTATTATGTACTTTATACTTACATTGTATTATGATGTAAGTTCGCGCTTATATCAAACACTCTCAAAAAGCCAAAATTCTTTCGAACTTGAAATAGTTACCAGCCGATCACAACGGAACGTATTAGAAAATTCATTCTCGCGCACTCACGAACCGAGCTGATTTGCCACGACACATGACGAAGTCAAACGCTTGCCCCCCTCCAAGAACGAAGCTTTGCTGACGTCACGAGACGAAACTACACACCGATTTGAAAACATCGAATGTTACGGTTCAACCACTAGTACTTAGCTCAGAATCTTAGATTGAGTAAACGTTTTGCTCTGGCCATAAGCAACGAATATTTTAAATATCGAAAGGATTTTTCCTCTGCTTTGCTTAGGGGAATGACTCATTCCTTCATTCCATGGAAAGCACGACACTGATAAATTCCGTTTTATATTTATAACAGTTGTCGCCTGTGCAGGTGGCTTGTCGGCAGGTACGGACAGGTGTCGGCTAGAAACGAATAGAAAATCCAAAATGGTCCTCTGGTCCATGGTGGAAAGACATGGATGACCTATTGCGCGTGGTATCAGACTTCAGCCTGTGAGCTTCAGATACCAATTTTCGTCACAGTGTTAGCGGGAATTTTAAATGCAGCCATATTTTAATAAATCATTAATTATCATCTTTCAAGTCATTGAAACAGGTAGATGAAGCATTTTTTAAAAATATTGCGTCTTATTTCAATTACATCTTCATGGTGTTATTTTTCGTTGAAAATTGTTAATTTTTACCACTTTCAAATGAAATTACAGACTACGAATTATGTGTCACCAAAAATTACGTAAAACTAAAGAGAGGGGAGGTGTTTTGAGGTGCCGTTACGCTGCGTTGAATAAGGGTAGGAGGCATTAGTATGTTACGTAACATTGATACTTTTTTTTTTTACATTTTTCAACATTTGCTGAAATAATTCATAGTAAAACATTAAAATATTAACTAATTACTTCATTTAAAAAAAGTTATTAGATGTAAATTGATACAATAAATGGAAATGTATTTTTTATTTTTATTTTTTGAATCTGTAAGATTGTCGAGAAAATATTCATAACTGATATATAGTATATTATAGAATTCATTTAAATTGGCGCAGTTGACTCTCGCCCATGCGTCATCCACGACGGTGTGTGCACAGCTTGAGATCAAAACTTTTCTCGCCCATGCGTCCTTCTCTACTCACAACTTGCCCACAAACTTATTGTTAAGTGCAGGCAGCTTCGCCAATTAATTCCGATTTTAATTACCTGACATGTTAATATACAACAAAAATTAGTTGAATACAAATTGTTTTTACTGTGCTATAATATATTTCCACTTCTTGCATTTACTTGGAGTGGGGGGGGCGGAAGCGAAACGTAATTATTTAGAGAGTTCAAGCGCGCGTTACAGATGAGTTTCAGGGTGAGAGGGGGTATTCAAAATACTCTAAATTTGAGTTACGTAATTTATGGACGGCCCCTCAACACTTCATGCTCTCTATGCAACATGGTGGCCAGCGTCTGATCTGGCATTCCAAACGAAGTGCTTGTCTTAAGGCGGCTCCGCACTAGTGACGTAGCTTAAGTTGGTGTCACCCACCCTAAATTAAATATAAAAATATGTATATCTTAATAGTTTATACAATATTTAATAAAAATACAAGCATATTTGCACGATATTAAAGATAATTTGTAGATTATTTTTTCAAGATTAAAAAGCAAAAAATGGTTTAAAGAAAATAAACCAGTGATAAAACAGCACGTACTTACTCGCCTGTATTTTCACGCAAAATTCCGCGAAAAATAGTCATATTTTCGAAAAATTGTACGTGACCTTATTTCAAAATTTATCTTTAAGGAACAGATTTCATTAAGGAAAAAATCTCTATCTTTTAATGTTTAAGTTGTAGGAAGACTGCGAAAAAAATTTTAACTTCTACAATTTTCGAAAAATTAAAGTTTTTAACAAACATCAGACCTACTCCATTCTCTTAAACGTCCGTCCCACTATCCAACAATAAAATTTAATCAAAAACGATGTAGCTGTATTGAGAAAAAAAAATTTTTAAACAAAATTAAAAATTGCTTATATTTCATGCAAAATTACGCGAAAAGTACTCGACTTTTCGAAAAATTGTACGTGCCCTACTTCAAAAGCTATCTTTAAAGAAAATATAGTTTTGAGGGAAAAACCTCTATCTTTATAATTCTAGTTGTAGGAAGACACTACAAACATTTTGAATTTTTGTAGTTTTCGAAAAATTAGACTTTTAAACAAACATGAGACCTGCATCATTCTCTTAAACGTCCTTCACACTATTCAACAACAAAATTTAATCAAAAACGATGGAGCTATTTTTTAAAATTTTGAAATCGTCTCAGTGGCGTCCTGTAATGTAAGCAAAATTAAAACATGGGTTTCAAATTCAAGGGGTCATGACATCAGCCAGATCGATTGGGGAATATCAATTTTGGAGAAAATCGGCTACTAGCGTTGTTCACAGACAGACAGTCAGACGGACAGTCAGACGGACAGTCAGACGGACAGTCAGACGGACGGTCAGACGTTTTGCCGCCATTCGATTTTTCGATAAGAACACACAGAACATGGATTCTGTCTACACCACGTGTTAGAAGAATTTCTTTTCTAAATTTAGCAACTGGATTTATCTACTGTTTCGTTACCAAGGCCCGGGAATAAAGATTTATTCTGCCGAAAATTCGCCACTTTTTCTCGCAGCATTTCAAAACTTTCTCTTCTTAAAAAGTACCATTTTGAGGCGAGAAAGTAAAAATGAACTCATTAGTTTCATTTGAACTTTGATTCATTATAAAGTTCGCCCGTATACGCCAATTGAGATAGCTTACTCTGTCGCACAGAAACTCACAGAAGCATAAGGTTCCGATTATTGAATTTCTCACTAAGGATAGGTGTCAATAGTGATAAAGCATATAGTAGATACAAGCTCAAATGACGCGATAGCTCATTTCCCTTCGTGACTTCAATAGTCACTGAAACATTCTTGTTAGGTGGTACATAAGCATATGATCTACTCGCACTTACTTTTTTATAAACTAATGCAAACCCAACGAAATACATTATGATAAATTTAAAATTGTTGACGGCAATTTATGCCGATTAGTCATTGTCACAAAAACGGAATATTGTAGCGTACCGTTTTCATTAAAAAAAATTACGGGACAGGGACTCAAAAAAAAGGACTGTCCCGGCTAATAAGTCCGGTCCGGCCATTTATCTTATGTCGGTTGATGGATGACGTTTCTCGATCATGACTCGACAGTACCAAACTATTGCTCTCTGTTCCATATGCCCCAAATACGTTGTCATAATGTGTGCAAACTGGCCCATTATGTGAAATACCCCTGGTTGTGGCTTGTGTCACATCTAACAGTCACCAATATTTCTCTCTTTTATTATCCATCATCTTGTCCTATTGTTCATCTTACTATTTCTTTTGAAGTGAATGTCAATGAGAAACCAGTAAACAATGAAACAAACATATATGATTCAATGGTATTTGAGAATTCTTGAAATATAATTAGTTATCCAGAATCGTAGCAAATATCAGCTGTCTATTAATGATTAATTTTATTCATGCAATTATTATAATTCTGCTGTGGATTAATGGTAATCGAATACAAAAACGTGTCAACAAAATTACTCTTAAGTCTATTCATG
This sequence comes from Teleogryllus occipitalis, assembly GCA_011170035.1. NCBI lineage: Eukaryota > Metazoa > Arthropoda > Insecta > Orthoptera > Gryllidae > Teleogryllus > Teleogryllus occipitalis. The sequence goes on from BLKR01002844.1 coordinate 136,960, forward strand.
ATGTTGTATAATATCACTTAATCACAGCATTGGATTAATGTTTCAATTTGCAAAAGAAATAAATGTGTAGGAATGGAAAATGTCTGTGTCATTTTTCAAACTTTTCACTTTTGTCAAAGCAGAAGTATTACCAGATGATATGTTTTCATTTTTGGGAAATAAAGATCTAGTTGTACTGCATTGACTGAAATTAATTAAAGGTAGATGAAACAATATTATGTTAAAAATTATAAAATGGCACTGTCATAACAGTTTAGTATTTTTTAAAATTGTAAACGTTTTGCTTTAGCCGCTCCTTTCTTTTCTTAATCTTTCTTAAAATGTCTTCACAATATTTCATTCTTCCATACAATCTTTGCTGAAAATAAAAAGAAAATATGAGACATAGGCTTCATAAAATTGTTTTCAACTATACCTCTCATATCATGAATAAAATATTATTCCTTATATCTGTGTAAATTGACTGCCTTTTTAAATTGACTTTAGGAGACACCACATTTCCAATGTTGGTAATGGTTTTAATGTTAATGTTGGTAATGCGTTGCAATACTATTTCAGGAATGATAACTGGAAGCTTTACTATAATAGAATCGCTGAAGTTTAAAATTTAAAATGTCAAGTTAATCTTCATTTAATCTAAGAATAAAACATCTCTAGATATGTACTAATATGTTCTATTCTTAAAGAATTTTTTTGTAACTTAATTTTTATTGTACGTCATTTCACTATAGGCACATCCAGTTATTGCTATTCCAACCATTTAATGAACATGCTTTCAGACTATTATTTGCATAGTTATATTTCAGTTTTGATTATCCACCACTCAAGTTATCATTTCATTAAATCTTCATAATATACTATTTTATTCCATTTGAATAAATCAAAATAAAACATACATTATTTCACTATTATTTCAAGTTCAATTTTGATTTGTATGAATGGTATGCCTAGTTTTATTAACGGTGCAGTATACTTTTTTATTTTGATCATAGTATTTTTAAAATGATAATTTTGTTGTTATTAAACAACATTTTTATAACATTGACTGGAAGTCAATGGCAAGTAATCATGATGTGGTAAACAATCCATTAAATTAGTAAAACCACATTTTCTGCTATAGAGCAGGTAAAAGGAGGCAAAAACATAATGTAACCTATTTTGTTTCTAAAATAATCTTATGTGATTGTCTGATAATAAATCTTGCCTGGAGCTGTATCACCTTTTTTATGACAATCAAAGCTCAATTCTTTAGAAACTATAAAAATATAATTCATGTATAGTCAGTAATATTTTCAGTCATTTGAGAAATGCAATCATGAAAGACTTTCAACTAACAACTTTTACTTGACATGCTGAATTGATTTATTACATTACAATGGGAAATTTCAAACTTACAAGAAATTTGCTTAACTCAGAATAACATTTCAATATATGATGGACATGGCAACTATTTCATAATTTTCACAAATAATTATGACATATTGTATTGAATTTGGGCCTTGAAGATTGTGGCATCATTCAAAACATTATTTTACAGTTAAACTTGTTCAGCTATATCGATATTCCCTCCTCTTATAGATATATATATTATCTGCTATTTTGGTTTGAAAGGAGCACTGTTCACGTTCGTTGGTGACTAATCTCGACAAAACCCATGTTGGGGAATTTTTCTTGATGACATAATAATGAGATTACATTGTGTGTTACTTGAATTAAAAACTATGTAATGTCTTGTATTTGTTCAATGAAAAGCTTCCATTCTTCCACTCATTAAACACATTAAATGATTGATCCATATTTCCTTCTTCACTTTATGAGAAAAGTATTTCATACCACTCACACTGTAACAATAACAATAACACATATAAATATTAATTTACAAACAGAACCATTGCCAAAAAATATTTTGCTAACATCTTCATTATTTGTTGAAGAATATAAAGATGATTGTTGAAATTACCCCCAGATGATTGTCAAACAATATTTCACACACTCACCGCGTTCAATAGATGTTATGAGATACTAAAGTCACTTGATGGAATAAATAATAGCTTTACAGACTTTCTGCAAAAGTAGTTGATAGCATATCCTTGGGATCCATTTTTTTATTTATTCACCCTTCTTGAATTCAGTAATTTCTCCGTTTTAATGAACATTTTTTTAAATTTGCGATTCCTCTCTTTTTTTCATTTCTCCATTAGCATGTAGGTTATCGCCACCTTAACTTTCTTCTTATGAATTCTAGAAACTCCGTTACACAAACAATCCTCTCTATACTGTCTCAAAGACTCAAGATCTGAACGGTACGTAAGTCTCTCTCCATGTGTTCGAGGACACGAATCATTAATTCGTCTTCCGCTAGGTTTTCTTAAAATCTTATTAGAATTCTTTGAACATCAAAAAATAATATTTGGGTTTTTCGTCGTCCATGTCCATCTTCAGTTTTGTGTATTATCGGCGAAAAACTTTCACTGGCTGCGATGTAATGGCTTCTAGTAAATCAAGGTGAAATGTGTTTTGTTTCTATGAGCGCCAATTGTTGAAGTTTTAGGCTGTGAGGCTGTTATCATGTGGTCTTAAGCCTTTCCCACAGCTGCGAAAACCAAAAAGTAAAAAACACCGAATTCAGTAAAAATTATTATTTCATGTTTAAAATACTTGGGGAGGATAAATCCCGAGTTTAGGGTGGCACGGTTCCTTTGATTCACTGATTCGGTTCATTAGAAGAGAATCGACTTCATGAACTGAATCCTTGTTTATACGCAGTAGTCGCGTGTAGTTAAGTTCATTATGTTACCGCAATAAATATAATTATTTAAAATAAGATCTATTTCACTAAGTCATGTTTTTTAAAGTTTTATTATTGGGGGCTATCGCCCCCAAACCCCCCATTTTAAAACTAAAAAAAATCAACTCACGTTCCACAAAATAATATCAATTGATATATAATTGATAATAATAATATAATATCACAATCAACAAAATAATATCATAAAAAGTCAAAAAATAAAAAATCAACTCACGTTTCTTCTTCACAGTTCTTTCATCAATTTTTTTAACACTCTTGAAATTTAACATTAATTTAGATTATTTTTATTTCTGAAAAAATAATAGTTTTTACGAAATGAAGCTTAAAAATGTTTAATAAAAAACTCACCTCTGAATTTATATTATAATTTTTTTACGTTTTCGTAAAACTTTTGGAATTTGTTAATTTTAGAATTTCTCCTCCATATATATTCCGCTTAATAATACGTAAAATTTTTGTATGGAATTACGCGCTTAATTGCACTCCAAGTCTCCTCAATAGCATTTGTATGTGCTCCAGTTTCAGGATCTTTGAATGTAATAGAGTGATTAACTCTTAGATGGGTAAAACCTTCATCTTTAAGACAATCATAAGCCTTCCAGCAATCCGAGATCACAATAGATTTCGGCTTGATGTAATTCTTGATGATGTTCAAGAGTACATCCTTGCTACGACATTCAACGACCTTGAAAAAGGACCGAGAGGAACCCCTTTCAACACCACCAAACACCCATTTCCCTTCCACTCTTTTGTCCCTATTATACTTCCTTTTACCAAACTTACTCTCATCGATTGGTTGAAATCAAAACCCTCTCCATCCAGTGGTTGACTTTCATCTTCAATCACTTCAAAACATAACTCTCGACAAAATCTCATCCAATCAGTAATCATACTCTCACATACACCAGCATCCAAACATATGTGTTTAACCTTTACTTCCATAACCCACATGTAGGTAATGAGAAGCACCTTCCATATCTCCATGTGACTCCTCTCAAACCAAGAATCCTTTCGCACAGACATTTTCACACTATGACCATTCTCTCCTCTCACTCTACAAATCCACTCATAACAATCTATCCTATCCTTTCTCTTAGTAAATTTCATATCTTTCTTGCACACATTACATACACGTCGAGACGCAAGCAAACCCACTTTCTGACACCACTGGATCACATTCAAAGTTCCCTCTCGGCGCAAATCATAAATAAAACCAGCATTCATACCTTCCATTTCAATAGACACACAAACCTATTTGAAGAAGACTTGAAATGCGAAAAATACACACAATTCCACGCCAACAAATTATCAGGTGACTTCTTTTCATTTAACATTTAACATAATTCAATTGTTATAGTAACAACTAAATGTGTTAATAGAAAGCTGTTTAATTACTATATTTACCCATTACTATATTTATATTTCATTTCAAGCAGCAAGCAAACACATTTTAACAATAGTTTTTTTAAATGTTGTGAACTGTTATTTTAAGTGTGAATTGATATATTAAATGTTTCGTGATGAAGATGAAATGATTCGTAATTGCAAAATGTATAGCTTTATATGGCTTTGACCCGTAGTAATATTGTATATATTTATGCTTTGGCGTAAGAAAGTTAATCAATGCCAACAAAATTATTCTCGATCACTCAACCAGTGATTCAAGTGAACCGCGCAACTATAAACATAGGAATCGCGAGAAATAATGAATCATAAAAGGAACCAAAGGAACCGTGCCACCCTAAACCCGGGATCAACCCTTGGGGAGATTATGGAAATTAAAAAAAATATGAATTGTATATCATGATTATTATACTTTACCGTAAACATCTATATTTGCAATTAATAAAATATGCATGCCAAGTATTTACAATAGTAACGTTCATATATACGCACATTGAAGTATTTGTTTTCAAGAGTTTCACACTGTATACACTTTTACGCTTTGTCCCACTCATTGTAATGGCTGAAAAGTAGAAAATGATACCTCTTTGTAAAAACATTCCTTAACCGAAATCGTTGTTTACATTACTTGCTTATTGCTGTGATTCATTCCTTTTCATCAAATGTGTTGCCCTCTTCTACCAGTCTTTGGTAGTGACAAATAACCGCCAAATTTTAAACGAGAAAACTAATTCAAATTATCTTACACGCCTGTAAGTGATTTTACCACGCTCAGTTATATTTGAATAAATATACCTGCATTTTTTTGGGGGGGGGGTCAAAAATAAGAATGCAAGTCTGATCTTTTTAAAAATAGTACAAAAATTATACAAATTATCATTTTATATTCACATCAAATACACAGGTCTTCAAATTAAACTACTGACCATCAGAAATATAATAATATTTTTCTAAACCGGTTTTAACTTAGGTTACGATTTTTCATTCAGATTTGCGCCATCACTCACCATTTTTTCAGTAGCGAATTCATGTTTTACACCAGAAATTGGCCATATTCAATTTCCGTATAAATTGTGGTAGTAGAGAAAGTGTAACTTAAGTTCTACAGTCTAGTTTTTGAAATATACTCAAAACTCTCTTGATTCCATTAACAGAATCTGTAGTTTGGTTTTTCCCCAGGAAATGTTCCCACATCCACTGAACACTTGTCCAGGCATCTTGTTCTTCTGGAGTCATCGTTTGGGAGATCGCATCTTTTAAAATCTTTCGGATTTGGGGTCCCCGAAGATTCATTCCTTAATTTTTGCTTCGCTAATTTTTAGAATTTTTTTCAAAGAGATACTGGAATGCTCCAGAGTTTACCTTACCCATTGTCATCACTAAACAATTAAGCCAAGCTTTTTATGAAGAGAAATGACAAATATGTTGATATCCACGCCGCTGACATCTTGTTGTGAAGGAACCACACACGTAGCAAAATGCATTTGTATTATTTTTACATTTGTGAGGTATTTTAACATTTCGATGGTAATTTTAATAACACACAAATGTAGAGCAAAGAGCCCGCTCTTCCGCATGCAACAAGAACACTACTCTATATTAGTATTGTATATCCAAACGAGATTCGAGAAAACACCCTTAACAACACGTGATTCTTCAGCGAATAGACATATATATAGTTTATCAGTTTACGAGTTTTGAAATACGCGAGTCAAAAGAAAGCTCATTTCATCCTTAGCAATAATAGTTCCTGAAGGAACGGCTTCGTCTCTGAGAATTCACAGAGTCGCCATATGAAAACAGTCCTAACACAGAAACTATTCGTGTAAGAGAAAGTCTAAGCATACATTTGGAATCAGGGCGTGACACAGTAAATATCGCATATTTTCTTTTCTGATAATGTTTCATTGTTGACTAGGTAAGTCCTTATTCTGGGGGATAATTCGCATATTCGAAATATTAAGACCATCTTATCACAAAAATGATACGTGATAGAAAAATTATAAGAACATATTTGGAAGAAGGGCGTGATTGCTCACAATTTTATTTCAGATGATTTTTCATTGTTGACCTATGTTATTTAATGAATTATAATTTATTGTCTTGCTAATACAGAATTAATTAACGGCTTTTCATGTAGATTACTTTCAACATACTACCTTTCAATTTTAGAGAATTTGTTTAAATTTTTGGGGTTTTCCACCAGTGACAGCTGCTCCTTAAGTACTATAGGTCGGCTCCCCATTAAATTAAAGAGCTTTTCTGGCGAAAATTCGCCTTTTTCCGGCGACTGATTCTCTTCTTACGGAGAACTTCGTAAGGCGAGAAAGTAAAAATAACGGGAAAGGTTGCAGAATGTATGAAACTTTCACTAAGGCCGGAGACACATCAGCCCATTTTAATAGACCTTAAAAATGCGATCGTTGCAGATTTTCTTCCGTCCGCTTAAAATGCGCCCGTTGCACTTCTATAACGTATAATGGCGTTTTATAAACGGAAAGCTGATCACATTTACTCGTAAAATATCTATAAACAGCGCTATTTATTATGACACTCCGCGATACAATAGTAGGTCGCCTTTGGTTACCTCATGCACCCAGAACATTGCGATGTTCATTTAGGGTCGAGTAGCTTTCTCACTTTCATAGCAGCTCCTATAGCCTTTCCAGGAGCGTCTGCAAACGTGAGGACAATAACGAATGTCTCATTACGCTTCTTTGCGAGATATGATGCTCCCTGGACAGCACGCTTGGAGAGGGCCCTTTTACTACATGCCATTTTGTGAGTATTCAGCCATTTTATGAATCGTTGAAATCTCGAGTATAACTACTAAGGTATGGAGAAACGTCTTCAGAATTCATTCCAGAAGCGAATTTACATTTTTAGAATGTTAGGCTAAGGCGGGGATTGGATATCTGAAGAATTGAGAAAGTTGCGTTGAGAATTAGAATACTACTCGTCTGTTTGAACATTTTCTACGCTGAAGTAATTTCTGAAGCTTGAAAAACGTGTACTAAAAAAAGGTATCCTACTTGTGAGGTAACTAAGTTACCGAGTAAGGTAACTAAGTCTTTTTGTAAGTTTATGTTTGTTTTGACAAGTATTAATGCCATGGTTTGATACTAGGTTGGTCTGACGTTGAACTGGCGTTGACCGTTGAATCACGTGTGATTGATAATTCAAAATACTGTTTGAAATTCCTTCAGTATAAACAAGCGGACTAGCGAAAATATTACTTTACTCTGGTATCTTTTTGATCTCTAAATTTTACGCTATTAAGGCAAATGACTCATTAAAAGATACTTCAATGATAATTCTAAAATAATACTTTTTGTCAGACCTACTATTGTGAGAAGAAAGCATTTTTCAAGTGCGTGATTTCCATTTCCATTTTAACACAAAAAATCCATTATTCGCGTCGAACTCATGATACAATATAAGTATAATATAAAACATTTATAATAAAAGCAGTTTTGGTATGATTTTCTATCAAAATAATTATTCTAAAATTATTATTTTTAAATGTTACGGATTATAATAATGAAATATTGCATTAATAATTATCGCGAAACAAATAAGCATTAATCCCTCTTTAGCTGTTCTAGTAAATCGGCATATAATGTAAACTTTGTTAAGTTTCATTTTTGGATTACAAGAGATGTTTTTGAGATACATTTTTATCATATGGAATTAGTATGGCATAAAATTGTCTTCTGATTAGTAGATATCCGCAGTCAAACAATTGTGCTCATTACTAATTTCGTGAAAAAATTCATGAAGAGAAAAAAACACAAAAGGATTCAAATACATCTACATAGTATTTTTTTAATTTTGACACAATTTGAGATTATTCACTGTCACGCGTGTAAGTACGAGTGACGGAACGGACAATGTCCAGCGAATTGCGTTAGAACTGTACTCTTTAAATACTTTTAGAACCAGATTTGACAGTTAAATTTCGTCCGTGAAAACCAGGTTTATGATAATTGACTTGGAAGAACAATAACCTCTTCAGAAGCCTTTTTTTTTAATTTTCTAAAAAAGGACTTCAATTTTGTTTGTATAACTTCCTTCTCGAATAGCGTACAAAACGCTTAAAAGAATGACGCTGGTCTCATTTTCGTTGATATCCCTGATTTTTTTAAAAACAAAAGCTCAAATTTTATACGGCGTCTTTCTACAAATATAATATTGAATATAAAGATTTGTTATCTGATGAGGGAATGTGTTCTCCAAATACAGATCTTAAAATATGGTTAGGTACAAGTTTTCGAAACGAAGAGTAGTTTTCGGGTATTGCCTGAAATGTAGGCAATTTTTAAACAATTATATTATCACAAATGGCTCCAAATTTTTCTTACTTATTCTATTAGAAGAATATGTAAGATACGTAAGAAATGAATGTACGTTTAAAAAATGATGCTAGTCCCATTTCCGGGAAACTATATTTTCGAAAACTGCAAAAATTAACATCGCAAAACTTCTAATTTGAAGATAGAGATTTTCGTCATAAAAACTGTCCTAACCAGTGGTGCTAAAACAGCAAATACTTTCTCGCCTTTAGTAATAGTCATGTAATACTATTTATAACCACAATTTCTCTCCGAATTAATACATCTGTCATAATTTTGTGTAAAACGCATTACAAATCGTACAATATGTTTGTTGCCAAATTACACAAATAACTCTTATTTTAAAAATATTCAACAGGACCTTATTTGAAGATGTTTTTAATGAACATATTTCATTAAGAAAAAATATTTATATGCATAATTGTAATTGTAGGAAGACACCGAAGAAATTTTGAATTGTTTCAACTTTCAAAAATCAGGGTTTTTAACGAACATGAGACCTGGACCATTCTCTTAAACGTCTATCAGTCTATCCAACAACAAAAACGATGGAGCAGTTTTTGAGAAAAAATTCTTTAAACAAAATTAAAAATTGCTTATATTTCACGCCAAATAACGCGAAAAATGTTCAAAATTTCGAAAAATTGTACATGACCTTATTTCAAAATCTATCTTTAAGGAACATATTTCATTAAAGGAAAAAACCTCTATATTGATTTTTTTACCTGTAGGAAACATTTATAATTTTTCGGACAGTCTGTCGGACAGTCTGTCGGACAGTCTGTCGGACAGTCTGTCGGACAGTCTGTCGGACAGTCTGTCGGACAGTCTGTCGGACAGTCTGTCGGACAGTCGGTCGGACAGTCGGTCGGACAGTCGGTCGGACAGTCGGTCGGACAGTCGGTCGGACAGTCGGTCGGACAGTCGGTCGGACAGTCGGTCGGAATGCCAGACAGACGTTTTACCGCCAATCGATTTTTCAATGTCAAGAACCCACTAACATGGATTCTGACTGCACGATGGGTCAGTGGAAGTATTTTACTTTCTGTTATATCCACTTTAATTTTCAGGCCCAGGCAATATGATCTCCTATGACATGAAAAATCTCCAATTTCTGGCGCACTATTTTACAATACTTTCTCTCCTTATGAAGTAAGGCGAGAAATTTCTCGAGGTGGCGAACCTAAAGTTCGATGTGAGCAACCCAAAAAACATAGAACCCTTCAGAAAAAATTCCGGGATATTTTTCTTGGATTGTGCGCTTTTGTCCACCAGTTGAGTGGACAACACCACAAAATCGGAAATACTCATGAGTTAAACATGTACTTTAATCATGTTCTAATAGATTTCAACTGTCTGTACTTCAACGAGCGTTCGTATAAAACTTTGTTTCTAATTGTAAAATGGTTGCTTACCAGAGACAGGATTTCCATGCAAATACATGTTGCTTCGTAGAATCTCCGAACTGTGTAAATAGATTTCTAGGTAAACAAAATTTAAAAATGCATACATTTTCCGTGCATATTGGTATGTGTTGGTAGTTTTTTGGAGAAATTCCTGCCTAATGCATGTTTGGACAATCTTTTTAATTAATACTGTTTATTTATACTTCTGTATAGCATATTGGGTACTTTTTTAAAAAAAATATTGAGATAATTTCTGCTCTCCAGCCGTAACTCAGTATCACTTGATGACTGACACTGCGAGGGGAAAATTATTAAGAGCAGACTCTCAGTCCGCTTGTGTGCAGGAAAAATAAAATATATTAATAAACCATATCTTAAAAAATTAAAATTTATATTTAATTTTTGTGAAATTGCCCATAGCAATTAAGAAATTGGAACGAGCAGGTTTACCTCAAGTGGAGCCATTAAATTTACAGGCACACAAAAAAACGTTGGCAGACCCACAGACTTGAAACATGTTCCTCTATGTATTTCAACGAGTTGAATCCGAATATGAAGCCAGAATTGCCCCATCACCCTCCATTTTTTAAATTGCAAAAAAATGACATTGTATTTTTTGTTTTCGGGCGTTGTCAGACATGTAGACTTGACACAGGTTTTACTATGATTGTCGACGCGCTGAATCCAAAACTAACCTAACCAAAACATGGCTGAACAAACCAAATACATTGTCTTTTAATCGCAAAAAACACCCTCAAATTTACAATTTACAATTTCACCGTGTTTTTTTGTTATTTAAAAAAATAAAGAGCGGTGGCTCAATCCTGGCTTCGGATTCGGGTTCAGCGCATCGAGATGCGTAGAGAAACATGTGTCAAGTCTTTGGGTCTGATAATTTTTTTTTATGTGTGTGCCTGTAATATTATTGAAGATATTAAAGTCTTTGATGTTTGGAGGTGAGTGTACCTGCCAAAGCAAAATCATATAAAGGATTGAATTAAAATCCTGATTTGAAAAATTCTCCAAAAAAGATTATTTGTGGTTAAAAACCAAAAATGTTGAATTTGTTCTCACATTGGCTCAGATTTCATTTTCTTAATGTGCTTCAATTACGTCTTGCGAAGTGGAAAGCATTTTCTGTATTAAAAAAACACACGCTTCAGAAAAAGAATGAATTTGACAGAGTAAAATTTAGAAAATTTGTAAATTGTTCTGTCACAAAAAGCAATAAACCAAAAAACTTCCAAACTAATGTTTGATTGTGCATGTTTTGCCAATTTGTATCTGGCATATAACATGTTTGGGTATTTATCAGTGCCGTTTGGATGCGCATTCTAACATTTGAAAGTGCAGGGATTGAAAGTGCAGGGACCTTAAGGTGGTTAGAGCGAGATATTCCCTAGTAGACAGAGTGTCCATATTATAGTCAAAATATTTATTGGCGATATAAGTATGTATTGTGAGACCTATATAAACAAAATAGAGACTCTTATGATGAGTTTTATTTAATTATATGAATGAATTTTGTTTCATAGATGGAAAATAAAAATATTTCAATACCACATGAAGACCTACCGTGACTAGTTTCTTAACTAGTACCAACATATCGCGTGGTCAAGGAATGAAAAATTGGGGCATAAGATTACACATAAAAACGCCCCATTATACAATTAGCAAGAGCAAAATTATAAAAAAGTGACATGATAAATATATCTATAGCTTTTTTACAGTGATCACTAATAATGGCCAGAATTTCCTTATCTGAGAAGGGAGAAAAATCTCCGGTAAATTGGGCAACGCCGTAATGTCCTTGAGATTAGCATAACTGCTCAGTACTCATGCTTCAAAGTTTCGTTGTTTTGAACGCTTAGAATACTGTTCATGCCTGGTCGACAAGCGAAAAATACCACAATGTCTGAGTGAATTGGTGGAAGATTTGTTTCCATAGCGAAATTTGAGAGATGACGAAATAATTTGTCCTAATGTCACACGGAACAGTGACATAATAAAAGTTTTCAATTTTTTTTTCAATGCTTGCTTCTCTCTAATTTTTATTTCTTTAATTATCTGAGCCAATGGTAGGATAAACCTTAGATTATTCATTTGCTTAACAACAAGATCAGAATTTTCTTTCTCTCCAATATTGTATAATGCTTTATATTGTAAGTGACTTTATTATTTCCAGGTGGGATAAAATAATTCACAGAAGATATTTGCTGGACTCTAGTTGCAATGTTTCCAGCATAATTTCATATGTTATGATATTGATTTACATGCAGATTATTGTTTAAAGTACATACCAAACAAATCATGATAAAATAAAATCACAGCGTCATATAATTCTAAGAACTGCATTATTTAAACCTCAATAATAAAATTATAACATTGTTGGAGATAAAAGCTTCAAAGGAGATTTCCAAGTGGCAAGGTCTTTTGTAATCATTTGCCTTGATGTTGCACTCAAAATGAAAGAATGTTTTGGAAATAAGACATGAGACCCATCCAAAACGCATTATTACTGTTCATGGAATACAAACCATTAAATAGAATACAGTGCTGTAGAGGAAAGGGGTTTCTAATAAAATACTAATACTATCAACAGCTGAATTTATCATTCCTCTTACAATTTCAATTTCATATGTCCATGGCTGGATGTAGATACTGTGGGCTTCGAAGCACAAAATTGTATTGGGCATGCCATCAGAAAAAAATCTTTAACTAAAAATCACTAATTATGATAGAAAAATCCTTGTTCAAATCAGATGTAAATTAACAAGTTACTTACACAGTAGAAATTACATTATTAATTTTTCATTTACAAATGCATGTTTAGTTTCTTATTGTTCCATTCAATTAATTTTTAAATTAAAACATTGTAGTTTAGTAAACTATTTGATTAATGATTATATTCAGATAAAAACATTTTATGAATTTTTTAATAATATTTATTTTAAAAAATCCGGGCACGGTGATGGGAGTCCCAAGCCTTCTTATTTTGCTAGTACGGAAATCCAGCTCTACTCATACCTTCAATGGTTGATAATAACACCAGCATAAAAATATTTTATCATTTCTACTCATTTAATACCACTAAAAAGGTCATTGATGTGCTGACCTTTGCTAAAGGTTGCTAAAGGTATCTTGCAACTGTGGTGTAGAAGGCAATGAAATTACTGTGTATCTAGCATAATAAAAGAGAATATGAATCGTTTTCGAATAATTAATCATTCGAATAATCAAATAAATACATAATCATTGTTCAGAAGCAAAAGTCAAAAAGCTATATACGGCACAATACGAAATAATAATGCTGCACTGAAAATATAAAAAATCTATAAACTCTCAAGATCACCCATTTTCTCGTGGATAATAATATCAAAGTGATTCATTTGGAATATTAATTGAATTGAGTTTTTCATTCAGATTGTACAAATCATTATCTCCATGAGCTTTGCTGAATATCGGGTTGATATCAAAGGCAATGTTTTCCAGGAGTGCATTTCCATTTGTGCGTATTTTAATTGCGCCCAGAAGACCCACATGAATGTAAGAGCTCTTGCCGAAAACTTGTCACTCAATTTGAATGGAGCGCGCTACGCGCGCGGTGTTGCCGAGCTGGGCGTTACCGTCCCGAACCTCTAGGAATCGCGCGAACGTCTCTCTATGAACTGATTTAGGTTAACAATTTTGCAAAATTCTTCCATTTGAAACGGTAGATGTCCTTCAAATTGCGCATATTAATTCTTCAAGATGCTATCTACCTAAAGAACCGATTTTAAAAACATTTTCAACAGTTAGTTTTCTCACAATTTTAAAATTTCAGGTCGGATTTGTCACGTCGCCATAAGAGCCCATGTTAAAATGACGAAATTTACGATCTCATTACGCAAAAAATAGACGGTGAAATCCATTCAAACTCTACCAGAACATAGAACAACCTCTCATCTTTTGATTAATACAATAAAAAAGTCATGTTAAACATAAAACGTATCTCTCTCTAACCACCTTAAGGAAATAAAATTTTAGTCCAATAAATTACTATCAACACAATGTAAAAATAAATAAAAATATCACTAAAAGGACAAAGATAATAATTATCTTTCGTTTATAGTTCTAACTGGAGTAATGCTTGAGGAGTGCCTGCACATCTAAGGCATTATAGTTACTCATATTGCACTCTTGTAGAATTTAACAAGACACAATAACATAAATATACATGTACTGTGTAATGCTAAAAGGAAAAATGAAGTGAGATGGGAAAACAAAACATCAAAATATTGCTGCATGATATCAAGTGAATTATAATTAGTCATACTGACAAATGTAATCTAGAAGTTCTTAGGATATAAAATGATAGATCTGATATTATTTGTAAGCTATGGAAATATAATGTGTCTCGTTGATTCTTTGTAACACAGATTGCACAGATTTATCAATAAAGAATAAAAATGGATACATCCAACAATATGTGTCTTAGTGAAGAAGTAATACCACCTTCTACATTACAAAAATATAAATAAAAATGAGGGACAATATTTTAGAAGTAACCGTATGTATTTCAGAAATATACATCTTTTAATAAAATGTATTCTCATTAATGTTGCTTATTATATTATAGGAAAAAATAAACACAAAGAATACAAACATGATTTATTATCTCATAAAAGTTCAAAAACAATTTGAAAATGTAGATCTACAAAGTCTCTACCATTGCTGTGTACGAATTTAAACCAGATAAAAAATACAAACATGAATTATTAGGTCATAAAATTTCTGAAAGAAGTTCAAAAATTGAGATCAACAAAGATTCTACTATTGCTGTGTATGACTTTAAACTAGATGAAGAATAAAAACATGATTATTATTTCATAAAATTTCAGAAACAAGTTCAAAAATGCATCTCAACAAAGATTCTACCATTGCTGTGTAGGACTTTAAACCAGACGTGGTGAGATGGTAAAGTAGTAAACTTTGTCTTGTATTAACAAATACACATATATCATAAATAGATCCAATTGCACAAATGTTACCAAATTGCACATATTGTAACACAAACTCTTTAATGTGGTATTCAAAGCAAGTAAACAAAAGTTCTAAAAACGCATCAACGCAAAGTATTACAAACAGTATCAAAAAAATAGTATACTACTAGGATATAAAGTTATGCCATGCCTACTTAGAGACCAAAAGAAAACTGTTTACTTCACACATCTTTCGGAGGAATTCTCTTCATCTTCTTGTGTCAGTAATTGGTCAATCATGATTTCGAAGGAGTAAATAATCTCTTCGAAAGCGTTCAACGAGTGTTCTATCATGCGCTTAACTTTGATGGACCATCCAAATTCCGGTCGACCTAATACGAAAACAAAAAAATAATTTCATAATATGAACTGAGAACCATTACTGTGAGGAAATAGAAAGTAGTACTTACAAAACAATTCCAATGCCAGAAAATTAGTCATGAGATGGCTACATATGACCAGGGCTGTCAAAATGACATCTGAAGTCAAAAACCTTTTTTCCTCCAGCATTATGCAGAGTCCCATCAGGATGTCATTTTGACGGTTAACAATAACTTCAGCAAGAAAATTAGTGATTCTATCTCGATTTTCCATATTACAAACTTAATAAGCACAGTTGCTTCTAGACGTGAACACTATCACCACAGAAATCAATAATCGCTGTTGTGTGTTTGATTGAAGCCGATTAGGCACTACTATATTGTTGCGTCATAACATGCAAAATGCATTGCGCATATACATGGCAGTGTAGCCAATATAACGTATTCTAGAGGGAACATTTTAAAAGTACACCAGAAATTTGATTACCTTTTACATGCTAAATTCATAAATGCATTGTTGTTAGTACACTATTTTAAATGTTGGACTCCAAACATTTTTATGTGATCATAATTTTCCTCTATTATTTTATATCACACTCGAACTTTTTGTTCACCGAAACTATTGTTCCTGTGAATCTGCCATTTTCGTTAGGGTTGGAGATATCGAAACTTACGTCAATCGATTTAAAATGTTTTTTAAAGTTGGTTTGAGTGAACTGCGACCAAACGAGGCATTTTTGTCAATAAAATTAACAGTCAATAATTTAAGTGTTTAGTTAAGTCAATAACTAATGTGTGTTTTCTTTCTCCAATAAACTTAGATATTTAATCTTTGTGATATTTTATCTAAACTGGGGTATGTTCCGAGATTCTTAAATTTTATTAGAATCAATTACAAACATTCAAAGAGCAAGGAAAGTATTACAAAATGAAATAAGTAGTTTTCAATTGATATCGATATCAATAAATAAAATCGACAGTCACCATTCCACAATATCGATATCGATATCAATATGAATCGATAGTCGCTTAAGTTTTCCACAATAGAGCGCTAAATTGAAACAGATGAATGACAATGCAACGAACGGGACAAGGTAATGACACGTAGATAAGCGGACACAATAATTTGCGCTAATTTTATTCCACGATACGTTCGCTATGGCCGAGCAAGGGAGCTCAGACGAATCCCTTATTGATATTCTGAATGAACGGATTATCAACGAACAAACTGAAATTTTGGATCGACTTTGCGCCATGATTCGTACACGAAGAATTCTGTCAGCACATATCATTATGGAAGCCCTTGATATCTCAAAAAAACTCTTGCATAGTTTAATGTACTTGGAATTAAGAACTAGAGGTATGGTCTTCTTTGTTTTCGTGAAATACTTTCCTCATTACATTAACCTGTGTGCATTACAATGTTTATTTTGGTATATTAGGCAAAGAACATTTTGCGTGGTATAACAAGCTTAAAACTTTGACTGAAGTCTCATTAAGTACGCTTGAAAGCGTAGTAAATACGCTGGAAATAATGACAAGTATACTATTTGAAGAGGATGAAGGAAATGAAAATTTTGAGATGTCTTAAAGACAGTTACTGTTTAAACAGCACGTTTGGATCACTGAATGTGTGGTGATGGAAATTAATTTATTGTGCAAAACGTGAAAATTGCAACATTCTGTAGTACGTTTTATGTTCATTTATTAATTATTATTATTATTATTATTATTATTGTTATTATTATTATTATTATTATTATTATTATTATTATTATTATTAACTTACAAGTATATATTGTTTTCAGAAAAATTGAAGTTTTAATTGGACAATTGTAATAATTAATGGTACTGAGAATGATAGTGGATAAAATACATTCATTCTGGCTTTTACTTATGTTTCAAATTGATAGTGGAGTAAATGAAAGTATGAATTTGAAAGGTATCTTCAAAAATATGGTGCATACAGTACTGGATGAAATGGCCAACATCTCTGGAAAACTGACCGAATTGGAAGAATGTGGAAAGTATAACTTTCAAAGTTTCAATGCACATCTTCAAGCCATTTATCTGTTTTCATCAAGAAGTAATTTCTAGTGTTCTCAGAAGCCAGATTCAATAACAAACAGTTTTTATGTAATGTGAATGTGTTTCTGCTCTTAAAAATGTTCAGTAGCTTCAGTAAACGTACACATAAAAAGTACGGATATTTCGTATCATAAGTTCTGAATATTCAATTCATGTTTAATGTATTTTACATGATCTTAACAGTTAACAATTTAAACTGTATTAATAAAATTAGTGGGAGCTTGCAATAGGAATTTTAACACAATTTATTTCTCATCTACTAACAAATGTATTTTGAAATGTTTATGTTACAGAATTCGTTTCTTATGCGTTCAATATTCTTATCTTGGATGTTTGAATTACAAGTTTTTTCTTTGAGTGCATTCATTAAATGCAATGATAATTGATAGAGAAATAAAGATAGATATAGATAAATATAGATAAATAAATGATAGATACATAAATAGCAACTACAGTCAGATGCAGCAGAAAAGCATCCGTGTAGGTACATGCAAAAGATTAATATAATGCATCATAATGTGCAATCTCTTTCAAATAAAATTGAATTTATCGAGGCAGCATTACAGTGTGATCTGAGTCAAATAGATGTTCTTTGCTTTACAAAACATTGGTTATCCCACAATGATCTAAACACACTCCAAATTCTTCCCATCTCGATCAGGCTTTTCGTCCAGTTTCCCTGATCCATTGAGCAAATGCTGAGATGGCCCCTTGTTTTGCTTCTGGACATAAATGTAACTTCATTTTCTGTGCACGTCTTCTAAAATTCAGTGGGAGATACAATTATTCAAATTATCGTTTCCATGTTGTCGCGGCAGGAAGTAATAAGAGCCAAAATTTATTGCTTATTTGTCTTTGAAAATAGATTTTATTACATGGGAGTTTTTTTTTGTTGTTTTTTCTCCCTTTCAAAATTCAAAATTTATTGCTTATTTACCCTTGAAAATAGATTTTTTTACATGGGAGTTTTTTTGTTTTTTTTCTCCCTTTCAAAAATTCAAAATTTAAGTAGTATATGACTTAGTGTAGGGATCACAGAATTTTGAAAATGTGCACACAATTCACTTTTCCCCATAGCACGTCATACGCAGTTTTTAACTGTTTTTTGACGTAAAATAAATAAATAAATTAGTTTTTATCTTGCAGGATCTTATCGTAGGGAGAGGGAATCAAATAATGCCCTGCTTACGGATGTTCGTGTATTTACGTAAGAAATAATATTGATTCAAGTTTCAACTAGCAATAATAATCGCACTTCAGATAAACTTCATTGGTTACGATATTGCCACTGCGCAAAGCTACCTTCTTGTCAGAATTCAATTTATATGCAGTTGAAAAAGTTTTTGAAATAACAGTCATACATCTTACTACGCACAAAATTATCTTACTTTGTATCTACAGACCTCCAACAAAGCGAGCTTGAGATTATTTCAATTTCTTAGAAAATCTAGAGATAACTCTGAACAAAATTAGTTATCTCTCTTTTAAATCCATTGTTGTAAGTGGAGATTTCAATATTGATTTTCTGAGCGAATTCCACGAAAAAGAGCAGTTTCTCAATTTAATTCATTCTTTTAATTTAGATATTACAGTGAATGTACATACACGGAATACTCTTAAATCACAAACAGCAATATATCAAATTATAATGAACAAAATCACAACTAGATATGAAATAATAACGAATAATTTAGGTTACAGTGACCACGATGCACAAATTCTTACAATTACTAATGACATGAATACTGACACAATAAATAAAACACGCATGTGCAGAGCATTTACTAAAGTTAACATAATACTAGAGAAAACCCGTCAAAATTTGACGGTGAGATCTGAGATAAATGTAAAATACTGTGCGCAGACTAATGTTCACAATATGTTGCATTGTTTGGATCTTCAAGGTATAACGAAGATTTTCTGTGATGTGGAGTTTCCAAAATTTTAAACACGTATGGCCCATGACCAGGTGATAATGCAATATCGGCGCCAAATGACACAAAAGAAAGAGCACTATTATACTAACGGATATTATTTCTGAAGTTTTTTGATGTGTCATCATCTCCCATAAGCAACTGTTTGATTTCTTCTGGCATATTGCTCGAAGGTAAACTTATTTTCCCATTTAAGCAACACAGAGTAAACTGGTTTGCAGAATTTTTCTCACATGGGAAGTACAAATCAGAACAAAATTGACATTTCATAGACAACGACCCAACAGAAAACGAAATGACCCTACTATCACGACATCTACGCTGACTTTCTCTTTCCCTGCGTCCAGTTAATGTACGTTTGCGTCTTTTGGGCGCGTGGGCAAGGATTCGAAATTCGACATAACTTGTGAACAACTTCATTACTTCACTACGACCGAGCAAAACTCACTGTTCGAATGTTCTCTACAAAGTACACCAGAAAAGCAAATACATGCAAACTGTCAACACCTCAATGTAATTATTACACTGAAACAAAACCTTGACGAATTGTAAACAAACCTCAACAATCAAAACAAAACATCACGCAGCGCCACCATGAAGCAGCGTGGACATCTACTCACACACACACACACACACACACACACACACACACACACACACACACACACACACACACACACACACACACATACATATATAAATTTTAAAAAAGGCCACCCTTTGGGAGAAAACAATTGACTAATGATAAGCGTATTATTAAAGAAATATTTAATTAATTTACACCGTAAATGTTGGTGAATCAACACAAACAATATCTGATAACACATCTAGGGATCACATTCTTTCATTTGAAGGAAAAAATATTGCTATCGGTTCTGTAGAAGCTCTAAACGAAGCCATGGCAGAATACCTTATTTTTTTAAGTATATAGATTATTTACGGACTACTTGCGAAAGGAATCATGGGAGGCAGTTTATAACGCTATTGACATAAATAAAAAAATATAATTTATTTTTCTCAAAGCTTTCATTTCACTTTAACGTGTGCTTTCCTATTAAAAAGAGAAAATGAAACATTTCACGAAAAAGTAATACTTGGATCACACAAGGAATCGTGTAAAACAAACGTACACTCTACTTTATTTCTAAACATCATGATGTATCACCCGGTTTCCATGTCTACTTCAGAGAATATAAAAGAATTTTAAGGGAAATAATAGTTCAGGCAAAAATAGTGAAAAATAATGAGGATATTTTGAACGCTAGAAACAAAACTAAAGCAATGTGAAATATCGTAAAAAATACGACCATGTCATCATGATATTTCGTAGAGAATGTCGGTTCGATCTTAGGTCCTATCCTCTTTCTGTTGTACGTAAACGATATGCCCTCATCTATTAAAAATGGTAGAACAGTTCTGTTCGCCGATGACACGAATGTTCATCGCAAAAAAGAAACAAGAAATAGTACAATTTCAGAAGTTTCAATTCGGTTTTATAATAACAAATTAATAGTTAACGAAGGAAAAACTGTCTCAATGCAATTATGCATTTGAAATCGGCAATCGAATGCTCCATTGAAAATGAACAATATGCAATTAGCTGAATTTAAGGTAAACAAATTTCTAGGTCTCTCAACTCAGTCAAACCTCAAATGGAATGTACATATAACAGAATTAAACACTAAATTAAGCTCATTGTATTATGCAATCAGAATTCTTTCTAATTCTGGCAGCCTTCATGCAGCTTGTAGCGTGTATTTTGCAAATGTAGTACATTCCCGCCTGAGATATGGCATAATATTCTGGGAAATCTCATCCTTTAGTGCCCTGACATTTAGATTGCAAAAGAAAATTATCCGAATAATGAAAAAATTCCATCCACGTGATCCCTGCAAGCCTCTTTTCATTCAGCTTGGAATCTTATCATTGCCTTGCCTATTTATTTACGAATCTGTAGTATTTGTCAAAACTGACTTCCTTAACGGTGGGAAAATATTTCCATGTAATACTGATATTTATACTTACAACACTCGACGTAGAAATCATCTTTATCAAGTGTCAGTATAACAGCTCACTACAAGAAATCCACATACAATACATGTACGTTACTTTACAACGCATTGCCAGATGAAACTAAACAATTAAAATTGGTACACATATTTAAGTTAAAAGTAAAATCTTTTCTGCTGCAAAACTGTTTCTATACAATTAGAGACTATACTGATTGTCAAAAAGAAAAATAATGTTTACTTTAACAAAACCAAGATATAGTACAATGAATTAGTTTACATTTGCATTGTATAATTTTAAAAAAGACTTAAATGTCTGTAACAAGTAATGTACTTCAGCTTCCGGGTCAATGACCCCCATCTCGATCGGGTTTTTGTCCAGTTTCCCAGATCCATTGAGCAAATGCTGAGATGGTCCCATGATTTGCTTCTGGGCGTAAATGTAGCTTCACTATGCGCACGTTTTGTTGAATTTTCCTTTTGCTTGTAGTGATAATAGAGTTTAGGGTGAGTTTCTATTTTGTTAGCAATACAGAAAAATCAAATCTGTTCGTTCGTTTATCGTTTCAAATAAGTTTTCTATAATTCGGCAACGAAAATATCCAGTTTTTGAAATGTTAATCTCTCGTTTATTAAATTTATTATTATTATTATTATTATTATTATTATTATTATTATTATTATTATTATTATTATTATTACTATTTTGCTTTTTTCAACTATTAATAGTTAAATTGATGGGAAGGGAATCTTAAACTCAAGACAGCGTGCGCAGATGATTTTCTCACCCATACGTCACATACTTTTTTTGACTAAATAAATTAATAAATAGTTTAGAACTCGTTCATAGACTAGTAACAAAACAAATTTCTAAGTTCATGAAAAGTTTCAAGTCGATTTTTCAGTTACATATGTGAATATAAAAATTCTGCGTGTCACAAAGCTGTTTGCTTTTCAAATCGACGTAATTTTTTGGGGGAATGCTGGCTGTGAAATTTTATTTTTTCTACAAACTTTTAATAAAAGTGGACTTTTGCTTGCAATCTGGCGCGATTGCAACATTTTCAGCAGAAATATATGTGTTAATATTAACATAAAATCGGAAACAACATGCGTCCCTGATGTTAAGCGGGGAGAAGCCTATCAAAATGAGAAAACATTTGATCTTAAAATTTACATTTAATGAGAACTAATTCTCAGTGAATACATTTACGTGCTTATCCGCGGCACCGCTTCAATATTAAATTGAAAACACCACACTCAAACCAAATAAAAAAGTGAAACTTAGATGAGTTTGTAGCCCATCAGTCTGGGTATTACATGCTCAGTTCTTTCTGTAGTGATCACCAACAGCCCACACTGCGGCGATAGTTAAAATGCAGTCGCCATATTCTTCTTAATGGTGCGTGCGATGATTCACACGCGATGGACACTGTTCAGGATCAGCAAAACGGCGAATTCGGAAATATGTTCATCGCAAATCATCTAATTGATATATGCGTCAGTACATCGCTACAGTTACAGTTATATAAGCTTGTATACCCGGATGTTTCCACCGAGTAATATTTACGATTCTTTACCTATTTATTTATTTAACGTCAAAGAAAAAAGGGAAACAGGAAATTAGTGAGAAATTATACAGATAATTTAAATATATATTGCTATTAGCTCGGCATTGATGCCAGTCAAGGTTGTTCATGCACGGTTACTTCACAATCATGTTCAATTCAGGAGGAACATATATTACAGTAGGGGAGTTCGATGCCTTTGGGATTCACAGACTACTCAATGTGGAAATTTAGTAGCTGTTGTTACTTCTACTGCTACAAAAGCTACTACTTCAATTTGATTCAAGGTATTTAATGAGTGAAACAGTTAAGTAGAATCTAAATAATTGAGTTTTAGGAGGGTTGAAAATATCTTCGGGTATAGTGAATGTGGAAAAGGGATGTTTATATGTTATGCCTAACTGGTATGTTTTCAGGGCATGTGCGTTGGACAGTGTTTCGTAGAATCTTTGGATCTTTTAAGTATGAAGTCGTTGATGAGCTCGATTTATAGCTCTCTGTGTAATTGGGGTTACTAATGATCCACGGGGCTTTGTTAATTTTTTTAGACATTTATTTTGGATTATTTGTAGTGTTCTGAATTTGCCCATTGGAGCACGCGTAAGTTAGCGGTAGTTTTCTTATTATTTGTAGTTTTCCTACATTTCATGCTAGGAGATGATTTGTGATTTAATTTGGGATAAAGTTTAAAGATTTTTGTTCGTCAGTTGTGAATAGTGTCTGTGATATATTATTTTTTTGTTAATTTCGTATCTAGTGGGAATCCTAGATACTTGATTGGTATTTGGTTTGGAAACCATTGAATACGTATAGTTTGCATGAGAGTGGGGGTGATGATTTGAGTTTGCGAAGGATGAAATTTTGGCTGGTGATTTTGCAGCATTAATCTTGATTCTTCATTTTCCTGTCGATTGAATGAAGTTTGTTAGATCGTTTTGTAGGTTTTCGTGGTCGCAGAGTGTATTGTGTAAAGTGAAGAGTGCTGTGTCGTCTGCGAAAAGAGCTGATGGAGGTGATTGATGGAGGAATATCAAATACGTAAATTTTAAAGGGAGGGGGAGACATGAGTCTTGCGGAACGCCTCCATCTATTGTATGTTGTTTGGAGAATATGTTATTTATTTTGACTATAAAGTTCATGTTAGATAAGAAACTGTGTGTAAGCACAGTACAGTAAAGGAATGTGGAGATGCTAGTTGTTGAAGTTTGAAAAGTATACTGGTATGACAGACTTGGTGAAAGGCCTTTTTAATCTCTAGAAATATTGCTTTTGTGTCTTGTTGATGAAATGCAGTGACGATAGATTCGGTAAGTCGAATTAGTTGGTGAGAGATGCAGTATTTAGATCTGAAGCCAAATTGGAAGCCTGATGTTGATTTGATATACTTAAATAATGTGGAAATGATTTTTACAAATATTTTAGCCATACATGGGAGGAGACTAATTGGTCTACAGTTCGATGGCTTTTGTGGGTCTTTTCCTGGTTTATTGAGGGTAGTATTATGGTGATTTGCGCGGTAGCACTATGTAATACATAGAAAAAGAAACGTTTGTCGAAGAGAGAATATTTTTTCTCTTAATGAAATCTGTTCCTTAAGGGCAGATGGTAGGTAATTCTGCGTCGCCTACCTGGAGAAGTGGTAGAAGAGCAGCTTGGAGTTGTTGCAGGGTTCCCAGAACTGGAAGGTGCAAGGCCCCACGCTCCACTCGCTGCGCTCGGCGGGGGCGTTGCCGTCGCTGGCCGCCTCCCAGTAGTCGAAGGGCGGCAGCGCCGCCAGCGCCACCAGCGCTCCCGCGCTCACCGCCGCCGTCGCGCTCCACGCTGCGCACACCACGCTCTACATACACTACTCACCACAAACGCCCTGTGCTACACACACATACACGTACAAATACGCACACCAATAAAAGAACGCGCGTATCAATCAACTCAGCAAGCCATACCATAAATTGAACGATTTTAGCAATGACAAAAAAAAACAACATTTTTTATGGTTTCGCCTAAAAATATGAAGTTCGATGATTTGGAAAATATCGAGAAGAAAACAATATTCCACTTGCCTTACTTACGTATAGTATAACCTGCACATATGAAGGGGAAAAGTTGCGGCGATTTTTTCCCTATTACCAGTTGCGTTTTTGGCTTATACAAAACTAAACGAAATTAATAAAATACCAGATAATTTGAAATGGATCATACAACATAAATTTAGAAACTATATTTTTTTCAGAATCAAAGAACAAACACCAAGAGTTTTCGAAAATATGAATAGGGAACATGAAATATCTACGTAAGCAAACGCAAAAATTACTTCTTCATGTACCATGGAACCAATTAGATATTTAACTTGTGATTCTACAACATCACATACTTCCTCACATTATTTGTAACATTTGCAATTTTCAAAATATAAAGAAGTGCTACGAAAATCGCATATACACAATTTTTATTTAAAGTTTGTTGCTCTGTTCGATTAAAAATTGGAACCGTTTATGAACACCATACGCAGTTTGAACTGTTTTTTGACGTAAAATAAATAAATAAAAAATAAACATTTAAAAAATTGCTTTTATTTCCAGTAATAAAACGCGAAAACTCGTATTTTCCAAAGTTTGCATGTGACATTCTTTAATGATCTAATATTTATTTACTTATTTATTTATTTATTTATTTATTTATTTATTTATTTATTTATTTATTTATTTATTTATTTATTTATTTATTTATTTATTTATTTATTTATTTATTTATTTATTTATTTATTTAATTTATTTATTTATTTATTTATTTATTTATTTATTTATTTATTTATTTATTTATTTATTTATTTATTTATTTATTTATTTATTTATTTATTTATTTATTTATTTATTTATTTATTTATTTATTTATTTATTTATTTATTTATTTTATACCAAAACAGTTAAAAACTGTGTGTGACGTGCTATGAGGAGAAGTGAATTCTATACACGTATTCAAAATTCTATGATTCCTACCCTAAGACATATACTACTTGAATTTTGAATACAGAAACAAACTGAGCGTTTTTTGCCAGGATTGTTAACAAAATATTCGCTTCGATGTAATAAAATCTATTTTCAAGAGTAAATCAGCAATGAATTTGGGCTCTTATCCCTCATCATGTCCTTCGTGAAGGAATAATTCATACCGCGACAACATGGAATCACGATAATTTGAATAACTTTCTTTCCCACTTAATTCTACAACACGTGCACATATAATGAAGTTACATTATGTTTTAGAAAATATTCAATGAAAGAAAAATTCAATGAATAATATTGCAGTTTTGCATTATTAATTTATTTCAATATTCGAAAATACAGAGGTTTCGAAGTTTGTAAACTTGAAAATCGTAAAAACCAAAAATTCACAATAAAAAACTAAAATATTGCTAACAGAGATTTTACTTTCTCGCTCTTACGAATGTAGGGAAAGAATTGTAATTGTGCGTCGGAAAACGGGAAAATTCGTCAGGAAAATATATTGTCGAGGCCTGGTAACAAAAAAGTGGATAAATGCTCTTTTTATATGTAGTAACCTACGTCCGCTAACGCGCGGTTTAGCCAGATTCCAAGTTTTGTGGATCCATGATACCGAAAAATCGATTGGTATCGATCGGCAAAACATCTGGTTTTATCCAAAATTGATCTTCCTCGATCGATCTCAACTAACTAGTGGTTTTGGGAGTTTTAAACGATATTTTGATTTTGGAGGGTTCTTTACACGAAAACGCAAAAACATTTTCAAAATTTTCTCAAAAATAGCTCCAAATTTTTTGACCATTTTTTCCCTCTGATAGCATTAAGGGCGATTAAGAACAGTGCAGATCTCATGTTCGGTAAAATCCCTCGTTGGCAAAAGTGCAATTTTTTGGGGCGACTTCCTACAACTAAAATATTCAAGATCGTTTTATTTCCTTAATGAAATCGTGTTATTTCCTTAATGTTCTTTAAAAACTGATCTTGAAATAGGTCAAGTTCAATTTTACGAAAATATGAGTAGTTTCCGTGTGATTTTGCGCGTAATATAGGCAATTTATAAATTTTTTAAAACAATTTTTTTTCTCGAAAACCGCTCCGAATTTTCCCACGGATATAGCAAAAGACACAAAAAATGTTGGCCTAATTTTTGGTGAAAAGAGTGCTGTATTTTCGAAAATTGCAAAGAACAGTCGATTTGCATTTGGAATATGGTAATTAGTTCCCTTAGTGCATATACTTTATATTTTATCCGGAGATTTGGCGGTAATTCCTTTTCCGTTGGATTGTAAGATCCAGCTTGTCAGGGTTTCTCATTGCAGGTATCATCCACCCAGCTGGTCATCACCCCAGCCGGGACAAGAGCTAAGCGCCTAACTGGTTTCCAAAATATGTAATTATGTAGTGCATATAATTAGTTTGTATAAGGGAAGAGGAATGGACAAGGGAAAGGAAAGAAAGATCTCGCGCGGTACGTTGCCCGTTATAAGGGGCCACTTTCAAAATTTTCAGGCGGGCCACTGTCCCCCTGCCCCCACCTTTGCGAGCGCCTATGTCTACAAATAATATCAAACGGAGAATTATGAAAGTATCTCCTGAGTAAATTACGTACCACTGTTCTGTAATATAGAGAAAGTTACGTAATGCTGCGGAAAATCGATTTCGAGATTTCAATGGAAATACACATTTTCGGGTCACTCGATACCGAAAAAGTGTTTTTAAAAACTCTGTCCGTCCGTCTGTCCATCCGTCTGTCGGTCCGTCTGTCCACCGGGAGCGGTGGCTCTGTGCATCAACTGATGTCACTGCTGCGTCTCTGACCGGGAGGTCCTAGATTCGAGTCCCGACGGTGGCAGGAATTTCGACGATAGCTTTTCAGCTAGATCGAATTTCGTCGCGCTCTGGCGGAGAATCCTAGCGGCCGGTTGCTCTGATCTGTAGTTTTCCGTGTTGTTTCCGATCAACACCAGGCGAATGCCTGAGCAGTACCCTAACAAACAGACTGCGCGTGCTTTCCTTCCTCTTTCTTGTCCTATCCTCACCCTTTACACACAAACTTACACTAACATGCTCTACACTACTACACATGCCGGGAGACCGGTCGGAGACTTAGAAATTGTTCCGGCTGGGGCGGTGCCTCGCTGGAGGGAGATACCTTGTTGGGGAATACCCCGTTAGCCGACGGTAGGTCGGCGCCGGATCTGGCCATCCAGCAGGGGAAGTCCACCGCCACCTCCCGAACAAAACCACACACTACACTT
This sequence comes from Teleogryllus occipitalis, assembly GCA_011170035.1. NCBI lineage: Eukaryota > Metazoa > Arthropoda > Insecta > Orthoptera > Gryllidae > Teleogryllus > Teleogryllus occipitalis. Next base: position 165,131 of record BLKR01002844.1, read on the forward strand.
ACGGGACTAATGAACATTGTAGTTGACGCGCCCGGAATCACTAACGATTAATCCATCAATCCGTCTGTCTGCCCGTCTACATGTCCGTTTGTCTGGTGTATGTGAACAACACTAGCGCCTGAACTATTGGTACGATCTTTTCCAAACTGAATAAATCCCCGTTTTTCTGACCTGAGTCGAAGCTCTGCCATTTTGACAAACATTCATTAAATTTTGAGGGTACTTTACATGAAGACTAAACCGGACATTTTGAAAATTTTCTCAAAAGCGGCTCCAATTGTTTTCTTTAAACTTTTGGTAAGGATAGTGCTACTCTGTATGACGACATAAACGCTCTATTGTTTTGTTGTATATATATATATATATATATATATATATATATATATATATATATATATATATATATATATATTCTTTTGTTTTTTTCAAAAATTACAAAATTATAATTTTTGTGACTTGTCTCTATCGTCGGTAATATGTACATTAAAGGCAATTTCTTCACTTTATTGTATTTATGAGTACATGTGCTTTAAATAGTGTCGTATAAAGTTTCTCGAAAAATCAACAGTTTTTTGTGAAAATGTGCCTAAAATTCCGCATTTTTAGGAAAGCTCACACGTAATTTTCTCAAAATGGCTCTTAATGTTTTCTGTAAATTTGTCCATATGATAGTGCTAATTGCACTGTTTAATACGACGTAAAGTTTATTTTGGTGTGCACTTTTGTTTTTTAAAAAATGTATGTTTTTAAAAATATCTTTCACGCCATTAATATGCACATGTCCATCGATTTGTATGCATTATAGTATTTGTGAGTGAGCGTGCTTCTAATAACTTTAAATAACGTTTTTCGAAAACTCAATAGATTCTTGTAAAAAAGCGCTTCAAATTTCGCATTTACAGTAATGTTTAATTGCAATTTTCTTATAAATGGCTTCAAATTTTTGAATGAAAATTTGCGGGGTTTTACTCTTATTTACTATTGTTGAAGCAATATTTCGGTTATACCATTAGGAAACCGAAAAGTTGATAAAATGTCAGAAAAATGTCCTTTTGGTGACAATAGAAGGCAGCTGGCAAGAGACTGGGGCAAAACCGTAAAGCCAGTCCATACCAAGGAAATTAGAAAACTTTACTACGAGAAAGTCTGTGCCATTCTGTTGTACTACTAGTTTCAAATTATCCTTCTCCATATTCTCGTGTCAGTAAGTAGATTCTTTTACGAAGAATACGATGAGTGGAATTGCCAATTGGAAATCTGTAGCTTATTTGTATTCGCAAATAATTTTTTTGTATAGGAGCGAATATTTTCGTATCAATTCTTACCAAAAATGCTTGTTTCCATCTGCATTCAGAAACTTGTATAGGAGTACGAGTAGAAACACCAGGATTTCTCGAAATCGTGCACAAAATACACACAGTTTTTAACTATTTTTGACGTTACATAAATAAATGAAATCTGGAAGAGAAGCTTCGTAGGGCGGAAAGTTCTAGTTTTGTGTTTCAACGGTGTTAGGATTTTCATCGTCAGTTAAATAGTTGCGTTAAAGCCGAGCACTGCCGAGATGAGAATTCTAGAGATCGGCTGCTCCAACTTTTCCGTCCTTTATCTGCTCCATACCTAATCAAACGTTTCCGTAGTTTCCTCTGCTCAAATCGGGGGGAAGCCGGTGCAGTACCTTCAAAATCGGGCTGCGGAGCACGTGAGATTATTCTTCTCAATTCAGCCCGCATTCCCATCCTTAAAACAAATCGATGGGCCAAATTCCTCCGTTTTGCATCAGAGAAGTTGTTCCTCCAAATCGCAAACAATTTGATTGTTTTTGGCAACTACATCATATTTGAAGAATAAGAGAAATCTAACTTGCTGCCATATTTCTTTGACAACGATCGGTTACTTGGAGGAAATTCTGAGAGTTTGCTTTGAAAGTTAGTAGCAAATCCGTGGTGTGAAGTGTGTTTGCGCAACAGTTTACGAAGATCCGATAGCGTTTGCGTTCCGTTACTCAGCAAACTTTCTTGGGTTAGGAAAACCGTCTCAGGACTGACCTCAGCTTGGCGTTTTCTCGATAATTATCAGATGCTACTGTATCTCATTGGGTGTGACATTCTGACGGTGGCCTCTTTGCCTAGAAGTATTAGTTAGGAGTCCTATATTGTCAAATTTGTAAGGGTTTACTGATATGTTTATGAAGCAGCTTAGGTGGTTCAGGGAATCAACTGATGTCATTGTAGTGCCTCTGACCGGGAGGTCATAGGGTTCAAGTTCCAACGGTGGCAGTATTTTCGACACTAGCTACATAGATAGGTGGAATTCACCCGCTGTCTGAATGAGTACTCTAGTGGCCGGCTGCCCTGATCGGTAGTTTTCCGTTGTTACTCCGATCAACAGTAAGCGAATGCTGGAACAGTACCAAATGTGTCACGGACCACACACGATCTTTCCTTCCTGTTCCTTGTCCTATCCTCATACTTACTAATACTCACATCTACATGTACTACACTATCACACATGCTGAGAGACTAGTTCGGAGCTTAGAGCTTGTCCCAGCTGGGGTGGTACCCTGCTGGTGGGGAACACGGGTTGGGGAAAAATCGCCGCAAACCGATGGGTAGGTCAGCGCCGGATCTCGCCATTTCCCGCCACCTTTCGCGATAGACACATGCCCTGCTCTTACGCGACTAATGATAGTTGACGCGCCCCGAATTTCTAGTCAATCAGTGAGGCAGCTGGATTACTATGGGTTGCCTAGTCATCTGTTTGGAAGTACCCACCGGAACACTGGAACATTCCACCATTCATTCATCAGTGTTCACTTCTGCATTGTGTAGCAGGCGGGCTAGGTATTAACTTTGTCATCCGTCTGCCAATTCTTGAAAATACACTCACTCTTGTAGTGACCATCTCATTTACACGAAAGTACAATCAGAAACTAAACTAGTGGTGCTACTACAGCACATCCTCTCTCGATTATCTAACTTTTTGCAATTTTAAAAAATTCAGAGAGTTCATGAAATGAGACTTGCACCATGTTCCTTTGCTCGATTCGAGGAAAAATCGGAGAAAAATTTGGAGCTCTTTTCAGATTTAAAAAAAATCATTAACTTCATGCAGAAATTCTGGAAAAATTACACGTGTTTTTGAAAAAAAAAATGTTCATGATCTTCTTTAAAGAGTTTATTTAAGAAAAATCTTTCTCATCAATTTGTACTTTTGCAATGTCACTATTTGCACTTTTACAGTGGTACAAAGAATTTGCCCCAAATGTGATTAGCGTCAATTTTTTATTGACCTTTGTTACATAGGAGTAAAACGTAAAGAAAATTTTGAAGCCGTGATTAAAAAATAATGGTTTAAAATTAGCTTATATTTCATGCAAAATTACGCTAAAATTCTCTTATGTTCGAAAAATTTTACATGACTTTAATTCAAGATCGAATTCTGGCCAACGGGCCGAATCGGTAAAATTTCGGCAGTAGATCACGATACAGTGGGCCACCCAGACATATGCTCATTAGTGGGAGGATTTTTAATGAAATGTAATTTTTTTCTTTTCACTTTAGAACAATGCCTCTTTGTATAGACATGAATTTTATGTTTTGACAAAAGGAAATGACCCATTTTTCTTTGATTTCGACTAATAAGTCATTTTTTTCTTTTCCGACATTTTAAAGCTTTATCTGCTGATTAAATATATTTTAATATCATGTTAATGGTACTTCTTCAAATATTTTCGAGACATAACAAATGTTCTGCACAGAATGTTTGCGTAGCATATTCGATTTCTTCGCTCAGAAATTAAAATGTCAGTTGTGAGTATGTAATCTAACCATCCTGAGACCTCTATGAGCGCCATTGTAGATTCTGCCAATTTGCGATAACTATAGACAGACATATCCTCGTAAAGACCTGTCCAGACTAAAAGTTTGCATGCTGAGTTCACTTGAACGAAAGGAAGTACCCTCAATTACTTCAGTAACATATCCAAGAGCTTTTATTATTTATATGAACTGGTTTGGATCAAATTGTTTATGTCATTTTTCTTTGCCTTTAGTGCATATTTAATACATTTTAAGAGCATTTTATCGATGATTTTTGGCGATATTTTAGGCCATCAAAATCCGCTCCTTCTCATTAGCACCTGGTGGAAGTAGGCATCGCTTCCGATGCGACCTTCATCGTCCCATGCCCCGCGTGCGGGGGGGGGGGCGGCTGCCGGCACGCCGCTTCCGGCGCTCTCCGGTGCCGTTAGGCAGCGCGCGCCCCCGCACGTCCACCCCCTCCGCCCCCTCCCTCTTCCGCCTCTTGGCACGCGCACGCGCCCGCGCCCGCGCCGGCGGCCGGCTTAGGTGGATCAGGGCAGGAACTCGAGTCACCGCAGTGCCTCGCACCGGGAGGTTCTAAGGTTTGAATCCCGACGGTGACAGGATACCCAATAATGGTAAAACAACTAAGTCGAGTTCAGCTGCTGTTTGGAGGAGTATTCGAGCAACTGGTTGCTCTGATCGGTCGTTTTTCGTGGTTTCTCCGAGCAACACCACGCGAATGCCGAAGCAGTACACACGGGCGCGATCTTTCCTTCCTCTTCCGTGTCATATCATCACCCTTTACTGGCACACACTCACACTTTCATGTACTACCCTACCACGCATCGGGAGACCTGTCGGGAGCTTAGAGTTTGTCCCAGCTGGAGCGGACCTCGCTGGTGGGAAGAATTGGTTAGGAAAATCTCGCAAGCCGACATGTAGGTCGGCGGCGGATTTCACCATACAGTCAAGGGAAGGTCACCGCCAAATCTCCTTGACAAAAACATTCACCACACTTACGAAACTAATGGCTATAGCAGTTGACGCAACCGGAAACACGAAATAATCAGTCAATGAAACCGTTCCAGCGCTCGGTCCTCCCGCCTCCCGGCTGCCTTAGCGACGTGCAGTAGCTCTGAACAAACGACAAGCGACAATAAATTGAACAACTTGCGGGTCTGTTAGCGCAGTGTTTTGGAGCTAGTGCGGTCAAGAACGTCTTGCATCTAAGTTGTGGGTTCGTATCGCGCGAAAGGTATTGTCATTTTCAGTTGTGATTGGTGACTGGCATGAGGGTATTCCTTATCCCTTTTATATCACCCTTACGCTGTTATTATGTAATTATCCCCTAGCTTTACCCGGCAATGATACAGAGGATATGTGCAGTGCTGAGGATCTATGGTTCACGGACTTCGACAATGGTCAATTATTGCGAACTATTCGCTTAGAAAGTGCCAGCGCAGAGACAGCTCCCTAGTCTACCTGGAACATTATGAGAGGGTCTTGCGGAGATGGGCTGAAACACTGAGATTCACTCGGTTCGGGTGAGACTTGGGGGCTTGGATGCTTGGGTGCGTTCTAGGCTGGACTTGACACGACCGAGTGGCGTTGATCGCAATGCCCAGGGAGACTTTCAGGCTAGCGGGAAGGGATCGGGCAAACCATGAAGTCAACTCCCTCTGTGCCTTCCCACTTCCTATAACCTTTTTTCTGGCCCCTGAATCCTTCTGCCTTTGCACCCACGGCAACAATCGTCCACCTTTCTTCTACGATCTTCTTAACTTTTGAGAATGTATTGCTGCTCATGAAATGAAATACAGTCAAAACTAGTATTTTTTTTATTTCTGCCATTCGTTTAAAAAATGTTCGTGTTTTTTATTTGAGTGTCAAATCTGGATAGGTATGTATGTAATTGGCATTTTTGGCTCGATTGTCCAACTTTGCCGGATAGCCAACGCAGTCCTCCATACCTGGGCCTAGTTTCAATTCTCACTTTTTGGGGGTGACAAATACATATGGGAAACATGACATATTCCCTTCACCTATGTAGCAAACTCCACCTGTCTGAGCTTTTCTTCGTCGCACAGCTACATAAACAGAGACGATTGTGAAGGAACGCTACAACTCTATTTTTTTCTCGACCGGAAATCGAACCCGGGATCACACCATGGGAAGCTAGTACGCTGCCCATGAGCCATTATGGAGGACAAAAAACTGAAATAATAGTATCAAAATTACGAATGTGATAATTTAAAGAGATTTCTCGTAGGGGGAGGCAAATCGTATTCTTCAGACGCATTTTAGATTGCCTCGCACGAGTTTATTTTCTCGCACTACTTCGTAAGAAGAGAAAGTTATGTAATCGTGCGTAATGTAAATGGGGAATTATCGGCAGGAAAACTCTTATTACCGCGCCATGGTAAAGAAAAAGTGGATATATCCTGTTGCTATGTAGAGTAAATTACTTCTAACACGAGGTGTGGCCACAATCCACGTTTCGTGGTTGAATAAAATTAATTTCTTAAAACCAGGCCTTGAAATAAGGTCATGTGTAATTTTTTGAAAATATGAATAATTATTGCGTAATTTTGCCCGAAATTTAGGAAATTTTGAAATTTTTTACATCTTTTTTCTCTCGAACGGCACCAAATTTTTTCTTTAAATTTTCTCCTCGTATGCAGTAAGGACCGGCAAAAATATGGTGCTAGTCCCTTTTTCGGCGAATAGTCCGTATTTTGGAAAATTGCACAAAGTTAACATTTCAAAACTATAAATTTGAAGGTAAAGATTTTTGCCTTGGACAAAGTCGGTTCCCAAAAATCAGAGTTTAAAAAAAGTTCATGTACAGTTCTTTTTTCAAAACGAGTAGTTTTCGAGTAATTTGGGCTTAAAATTAATGCAATTTATGAAGAAAACATTTTCTCAAAAATCACTCCAATTTTTTTCCGTGGATAGAAGAAACTCTTAAAAGAATGGCGTGGATTCCATTTTTGTTGAACTGACTAAATTTTCGAAAATTGTAAATCTATAAATACTGCGATGCAGTAGCACTACTAGTTTTATTTAAGACGGTATTGCATTAATGATTTATGTGAAGAGGCCAGTGAGTGACAAGATACAATATTTGAGTTGAGAGTGTGGGTGGATCTCTGAACAATACACGTCTCATTCAGTATTACAGCTTTCTACAGATTTCTCAGAATAAAAGTCCCGAGCGTGTGCGGCAGTCGAAGATGATAATGCTTTTTCTAATGAACAGGTGATAGAAAATCTCATTTAATGAAGTTACACAATACATTGCCACTGATTGTATGGCATCTCTTCCTACATTGGCCTTTGCCACGTTTATGAAATCACTTCGATTTCGTCGAACGTGTACCTGCAAGAGCACTTGGAAATCTCTTGGATTTTTTTCTTGATTATGCTACGGACCACGAAAACGACTAGCGTAGGACTCAGTATTATTTATTATAGACTTGGTAGTTGTAATAAACTGTTTCCTTTTTATTAATTAATTTATTTATTTATTTCCATTTACTCGTTCTTAAACTTTTCAACGTCGTTTTGCGATGTTTGAGGGAAGGAGTCACAGAGTCATATTTACATTGGCTCCACAAATCTAAAATAAATGTACGTCGTCGTTACTTCTATATTATTACCTGGGTGTATTTTTTTCATAGCCGTCACTGACTATATAATTTTTTATTTTAAATTATACCGTGTGATAAATTAGTTATATATTAAATAAATAACATTGTAATTAAAATAATATCTTTGATTTTCCGAAGTAATGGACAAAAATGCTTCAAGTAACCAATAAAGTGACACCGATGAGTGACACAAAACGCATGGTAAACAAAATGAAAAAGGAAGATTGTCGATCGAAAAAAACAACAGGGTCAGTAACAATCATAAGCCTCAATAACGCACTTTGAGATACAGCTCGTTTAATGCTGGACATACATATTTATATCATTTCAGGGCCAAGAAAATCATTCGTTTTATTGCTGTCTGACAATAAACAGAAACCTGTTGAACAGAATGGGAATAGAGTTGCCCTGAGTACATAGGGATAAGCAACTCAAAAAATCAACATTGTGGCTTACGACTACATTTACAATGTGTAATTGACACTATATTTGTTGTAGATTTTTACTTTCGTGTTTGAAATATTTTAGTGACTTCTGCTCCGCGATCGTGAATAACCAAATAGAACTTTGAAAAGGAATATATTGTCTAAAACTATATTTCGCTTCCTTCCTCCGTCGCACGGGGTGACTGAAATGGTATGTATGCACGCAGCCGATTTGGACGAACCGATTCCTTACTGACCTAGATCACTTAAATACGATCTCGTTCTCAAATTTGGAGGTTCATGAACGACGCCTGTGTAAGCGGATACGAATATGAATTTGAGCAGGGAGTTGGTATTTGATCCCGAGTCTCTTTAGTTGGTATCATTATAATTGACATTTAATTTTGTGTATCATCCATTTTATGGGAACACTGTGCCTTTAATTTATTTGATTAGGTTTTTAAATTCCTTTGTGCTTTTTTGTTTTTATCGTCTTAAAAAACAATCTCAGTTTTTATTTTAACATGTAGCTAGATTTTTCCTGTGAATTTTGAAAAAAAATCACCTGGTTAAATTTGTTTGTTGTCATACGGGACCTTTTCCATACTTTCTTTTCTTTAATTAACCAGTCGGTTGGTACCTGCCATATTGAAGTCATATCAGTAACTTCATTCTTTAGAACTTATGTCTGTAATTTTCACAGTGTAGATTGAAATAACACAGTTCGCATTCTGCTATAGACCGTGATAACAAAAATAGATAACAGAACTAGTAAGCCAGATCTACTAGGACACTCGATCAGCGAACTTTGGGTCGCGTTGACACGTTCGATTATTGGCTATCGACGTTTGGAACCCATTTATCTTCAGGTTAACTAAGGAATAATCTAAATGGATGAGTCTTTCGGAAGTTCATTTCCTTTAATATTTCAGTACTGCTGTTCTAACTCCGTTACGAAGGGGCTTTCATTATGAAGAAGAGCAACGAGATTTGTTTCTGTTATTCATGGCTCAACATATTTCTGTTAACAATGGAGTGTAAGGGAAATAACGGACGCTTCGTGTCATTATACTATGCGTAAACCGATTACCGATTATTCGAGTGTCTGAAAAAACATCACATGAAAAAACAAAGATATATTCCACTCCTGGGCATTAAAATACAGTAATTTCTTGATCGAAATTCCTTTATATTTCAGTAACTCAAATATACTAACAAAGGCGGAACGTGACTTCAGAAGTTGATGGTTGAGATTATGTCTGGGTGAATC